>VUQJ01011474.1:4083-16816 GCA_015108635.1 Andinoacara biseriatus
AGAACTGAAGACTTTATCTCCATCCATCTATCCATCTATCCATTAGGGGTGTAGTAGATCTTCATGACACGGGCCAGAGTCCAGCACACATCAGGATGTGATGAACCACTGGAATCAGTCTTCTGGCGCATTTTTAAAGTACTGTCTGATTGAAATTATGCACTAAGAACAATGCAAATGAAACATCTTTTCTTCTGTGCTTTCCAAAACCATAAACAGAAATTAGAGTTATGATGTGGCAAAGCCAAGGTTAGTTTAGGCAAAAATGATTGGTTATGTTTAGGTTTGGGTTTAAGTACGTCCCGGAGGTGACGACAAAGGTCTTGGGTGGATTTGGGGAAGCTAAGAATAGCATCTTCTCAACTTTGTAGATTCTAATAACCTTTAATGGTCGTTGTTTCAATAATAAATGCATTGTTTAGGCTTTATGATAGTCATGAGGTCCATTCACATGGGAAGCACCATGCTGTGCGCTGTGCTCTGAAACACACTCTTAAACATTTGTTGCAATAACAGTTTCCTGCTACAATGACAAAAGTGCACCATGCCAGCCTGGGTGACATGAATTTGTGCGACCAATAGAAATGTACAATGGCAGGGAGCGTGCACACATAGCCCATGTGAAGTCCATGAGCAGTCAGAAAAAAATGACACTGCAACAGCTCAACACAAAATTTGAGCCATTCACTCAGCACTGGGTCTGCAATATAAGGGCACCTTTAGGAGACTTTTATTGTGAATTGGTGGAAGATAAGCAAAAGGATCAATAAAGTATTCTGACTCTGAAATAAAGCTGAGGTGAATCAAATTATCCATTTTCACAACCCAGCCAAGCATGTCGTAGCTCCAGTTTATATTGACTCTAATTTTAGGAGCAGTTTTCTATCATAAAAGTTAACGTAATACAAATAATAATGATAATAACTAAATAATAATAATAATAATAACATAAAGAAATACAAATAAAAAAATACTAATCATGGTTGCTGCATTCAAGTTAACTTAATATGATGCTAATTTTTTGCTGTGGTGCTGTTGCTATAACTGAGTCATTTGTCCTTGTCCCACACATCTCACTTCCTGCCCTTTCTCCCTTTTCTCTTCTCCTCACATTTTCCTTTTCTGTTCTCCTCTCTTCCACCACCTCAGCATTGGATAGACTAAGGAATAATTGGTGGAAAATTTGGACTTCTCTTCACACTGGGCCCCATCCATTTAATTGGTCTGATATCTGATGGCATATTAATGGTTCATGCTACAAAGCTGTGTGAGTGCCCATGGGTATTAGTGTAGGTGATGTGTGGGCCTAATTTAACATTTTTTTCAGGCCTGTGATGAAGTACATCCTCATATGTGTGTGTCTGTGTGTGTGCAAGAGAATGTGTGGTTTAATGGATCTTTTAGCCAGACAGATCTTTGGCTAAGCTGTGCTGTGGCCCCTGCAAAGCTATTATCTCCACATACACTGTGTACACACTTCCTTTGTGTGTGTGAGAGAGATGGAGAGAGGGTGAGAGAAGAGAAAGCCAACTTTCGAAGGGGGCTATCATAACATCCCCATGTCGCTTTGAACACACATGCTCACATGCATGATTAAGCTCGTGTGTACCGACAATGGACCGCATGTGAGGCTTTTTTTCCGAGCTGGAGTGGGGAAAACCCTGACCAAGAGATCCCTCATTTATCCTTGTCTCTTCATCTAACTACTTCAGGAATAACTTAACCTCTGCCTGCTAATCTAATGCTCGCGTCAATTATACGCCATCTTTCAGCTTTTGTTCTGCTTTAGATCTTACTTAAGACTATCCTCACCAATAACGAAATATTCCAGCAATCAGTGTTTTCACATCATGTAGTGGTGTTAAAATCTAACTTCCTGCATATTCCTACAACAGGAGATCTGGTGATTTCTAAGTCACTGGTTAGCTCAAAACAGTAGAAGTAACACTAGAGGACATTACAGGCTCTGATCGAACACATAACCCTCCAATATGTTTCACACATGCCTTAGACCTGCATTATTTTTAGTGGCCAACAGGGGGTGAGTCTTCTGGCTACAGAATACTCCTACTATAAAAGTCTACAATAAAACAGCCCTTAGCACTGTTACCTAACTTAACACTTTCCTGATGACTTTATGGATTTAATCACTAGTTTCAAGTCATATCCAAAGCAACATGAAGTTCCTTTTTTTCTTCTTAGAGTCAAAAAGGAGGATGAACAAGGGCGTGCTCACTGGCTAGCAACTTGTCAATCACATTTCACTTGCCAATAAGTATGCAGAGGTTCACAGTACCATCCAGTGCTTGCTAACTGATTTTAAAGCACAAAAACGGCAACAATGAAACCACTTCACTTGCTAAAAACCATCAATAATGGGTTTTATCACATATACATTCATGTTTTATATACAGTCTATGATAGGATCCAAAAATTCATCCATAGCTTCATTATAGAAGAATTTGTAGTTGATGCAGAGCATTGATGGTTCTCTCTGTGCCAATCAGGAGCTTCTGTTCATCTTTCAAATAATTAGACTCACCATGCAAAGAGTATCCGAGCCAAATGGCTTGGGAAGACCTTCCACAACACCAGATGCACACGAACGTACGCACGCACACACACAACTTGTTTTGTTAGTAATTTGCTGCATATTGTCAAAGTGTGTTGCCTTCTTGATGCAACATCACTGCCAGTTTCTGCCAGAGTGTACAGGTAAACTGCTTTAGGTTTTAGTTTAGGTGCTGATTGGTCATTCAGAGCTGATTATTAAAACTTGTGTATTTTCTCATTGCCAAGGTGTGCACATACCACATCCAGTTATCTATACTATGAGGCAATTATTTTCCACCACTTGTTAATCAGTTGGACCTCTGGTATAACTTGGTTTCAACCCTGCTCCCGAGGTTCTTTACTTTAAATATGCTAAATTAACTCCAGTCATATTTCTAACCTTGAACCTATTAGACCTACTTCACTCCTAATTTTAAATATCTGGTTCCATTAGCCCAATTGCACTTTGCAGTAACTCTTAATAACTTTTCTGAATGGGCTGTACATTATGATGACAGTCCCAAAAAAAGGTGCCGGGGTCTCTAATAGACGACTGTCCCAATACGTCCACAACTTAAAGCTGAACAAAGTTAAATATTGCACAGCTCTTTTCTATAGTGCACACGCAATCGTGTTTCTCAAAGGGCAGTTAAATAATACCACATGTTGCTTCAGCACCTTTGTTTCATTGTGAGGATATTTCTTCATCTTGTTGCTTCCTGTATTGTATTTGATTGATGGTCTAATTTCCTAGAATATCACAGTGATGCATACAATCACGCACAAAGAGACACACACCATCAAACTGAAACTGTCGAGGCGTGTTAGAGGAATTATTTCGCCTAGGGAGATCCAAATGTCTGTGGACAGGCTGCGTTAGTGATACTCTTAAAGTGCATTTGATTCTTTCAGAAATATTGAAACAAAACCTGACTTAGGGTCTTTTAGTGTGTCATATGCATTTCAAAAAAATATATAGGAAGTATTATCTTTTTTTGGGCGATTTGGCCACAAGCTCCCACCTTTGTCCATCTCATGAAACACAAGACCTGGAAACACTTAGAAAAGCCATGCAGTTCTGTAGAGCAATTTGTTATTTGCTGCAGATCTACATGTAAAGTACACACATACACCACCTTTAATGGCCGGGCAGCCATGTGTTTGTGTGATTCATGGTTCAGTAATAATAAGTCATTAAACTCTAACCTCTTTGATTAAACTACTGATTGAGCAGCAACACATCTGCACAGCTGACCCCTTGCATGTGTGTATGGAAGTGTGTTGTACCGCAACCCCAAGCTATTTACTGACAGGCACGACAGCAATTGTCTGCGGACAGTATGGAAGGAAAAAAGCCTCTGTGAGTGTGTACTTCTGTCATTTCCTCACTGTTGGCAGGACTGCTGCCCAAGGACCAAAATAAGCTATTTTTTGGTTATTTTGGCAGTTGTTTCAACAGTTACACCAGTGAGATCTATGAATGTGTTCTTTAGGAGTGATTTAGAATTAGATGGAGATAAAAGAGAGAAAAACAGACATGGGGAAAGTGAGAAAGAGAGATATTTATAGTTTTTTTTTTATGAAAAATAACCAAGTAAAATATTTTTGTTCACACTCAGTGTGCAGCTACAGTTCTCTCCCCCCCCCCACACACACACAGTCCTTTGTTCAACAGAAAAAAACAGAGTTCAGTAAACAAAAGATCAAGGGGGCAAATGGACAATGTGACCTTGCCCACAAACTTTTACTTAAAGATGCTTAACTTAGCAAGTTTTAATTGATGCGATAATGAGATTGAAGGTCCAGTATTGCCTTAATTGAAGGTACACACAATTATCTAATTCTATATATTTTATCATTAAAGATAGTTTAAGACCCGTCTCTTTGCAGAAGCCTGTGCCGTCTTCAGTTAATTTGAAGTGAAAGCTAATTATTTAGATCTTAATTTGTAAACCTACACTCCTTGAGGAACCTTTCCAAAGGCTCTATTACACTGAAATAGTATGCATGTGGTTGAGAGTGTGTGTATTCAGTGCAGAGGTTAACCTCTTCCTTTTCCGCCCTAACAAGGAATGGTCAGAGGTCGTGATACAAATGAAGGGAAAGAAGGAAGGGGGATGAAAGGATAAATTGTAGAAGGAGGCAGAGAAGGAGACGCTAGACTGATTGGATGCCAGATGTCTAATAAGGTCTATAAATAACCATCTGACAGCACACAGCAGAGGTAGGCAATGCCCCAAAATTTGGTTTCATTACTAAGCAAAATTGTCAGGATCACTAATATCGATGGTGATATTGATGCATTTGGTCTTTAAAAGCCACTAATCTACAGTACTAAAGAGATAAATATGCTGTAGTTGTGGCAGTGAAAGCATTTTTAATAGGTGCAAAAAAGTTACCAGAAATTTTGTAGTACATTTTACTTATTCTCTTAATGAATACTAAATCAAATGCCTGATTAAAAATAAGAAATGGTAAAGTAAAAAAAACAAAAAAAACAAAAACAACAGCAAATTTGATGTTATGACTGTTCATGCAGAAGCCTGTTACAGCTATTTAAATAAGACAGCTAATATTGATGAATATATAGCATAAAATGGGTGGACGTTTGATGCTAATATTGATACTCAAAACCTTTCTTCCCCCTGTTACAGTAAATAAATGACATTCAGATTTGCACAGTTGTAGAAAGTCACTAATGAAAATTATGTCACCGTGTTATACATTTGTCTTTGTTTCTGTCAACATATATTTGGAGTTTCAAATATATCAGACAAACAAAAGAACAATAAACCAACTTAGATCGTCCATGAACGTCTCATTAGTGCTTTTATTGTGTTTGCACTTTCTTGAGTGAGAAGATAACATAGCTCAAAGGGGTAAAGTATTAAATCTACATAAACTAATCTGCCTTTTATCCCTCTGTTCAGTCCCGTCCTTTTACTTCCTGATTCTCTCGTCCTGCACTTTCTCCCTGCCTGTCCTCCCTCCATCCATCTCTGCACTTTCCTCTCCTTTGTGTCTACATTCTTCCCTATCTGATAGCTGCACTCTTATCGGTGTGGAGGTGCTGAGTAATGAGCAGCTCCAAAGCTACACCGGGACAACAACACATTCCTGTCTGGTGTGTGTCTGTGCCTGTGTTTCATTCAGATATGTTTCAGTCTGCACGAGTGTGTGTCACAGGGAAATAGAAAGAACGGGTCTGTTTTTGCAAGGTGTGGGTGTGTGTTTTTAGAGATATGAAGGTGATGCGAAAACGTGCGCATGCATGTGTGTGTGTGTGTGTGTGTGTGTGTGTGTGTGAGTGCGTGCTTGGTGTGGACGCATTCCTCTTCGCCACTTCTAAACCCGGCTGACTCTGCGCTGAAGGCCAATCAAAACAGGCGTAAATCGCGGTGGGATATAAAAGCCAAAGCTGAGGACAGTATGTGTCTCTGTGTGTCTGTGTATATTTTGTGTGTGTGCTTATGCACACAAATGTTGGTGTAATACAAGAGAAACACTTTCAGCTTTTGACAGAAATTGACAGCAAAAGAAAAAAAAAATCAGGGCTTCATCATTTTTTTTAAATGACTGAATTTACTTAGCTCATATCTATCATTATTAAAAATATCATAAATACTACCATGGGTCAATATTTAACAATAAAAGAGTAATTATGAAAGAGGGCATTTAACCATAAATAGCCCATACAGTGCACGAAAACCATAAGAAACCGTTTCAGAAGAGAGAAACCTTTAATGAAAGTAGGCACTCGTTAAATGCTCTGACACAAATTTGAGCTGACTTTACCCCGTTCAACTGCCAGCATGGATCACTGGCTAATTTACTGCATGTTACCTGATCCACTGGGGGAATACCATCACAGGTGTGGGGGAATGTGTGTGTCCGACTGTTTGTGTGTGTGTGTGTGTGTGTGTCGGGGGGGTACAGAGACTCAGGGGTATTACTATTGCCCTATCAGCGTCTCATTTCCACCCCCAGTGCTCTACCTGTGATGCTATCTGTTCCATTTATTAAGATATGATTACAAACATGCAGGCTGCCTGGGATGAGTGCATACGTCAGTGTGTGTAGGTATTTGTGTGTGCTTTTCCTTTCATCTCTGCATGGAGTTCCTTCAGGGCAGTCTGAAACATACATATGTAAGTTATATTTTTTTAAAAATCGAATTTAAAGAGAAATTACAAATATTTATTCAGTGTTTTAGTGTTGTTACAGATGAAAGAAAGTTTTAAATTCTGGGATGCTGGGATTTTCCCACATAGCCATCACTAGGGTTTGCATAGAACGGTCTGAAAAAGAGAAAATACCCAGTAAGTAGCAGTTGGGTGAAAATGCCTTGATGATGCCAAAGGTCAGAGGAGAATTACCAGAGGGCTTCAAGCTCATAGGAAGGCAAAAGTAACTTAAACTTAAACTCAGAAACTGGCATAACTAACTAATAACTAATCTATCCTGCCTTGTATCAAGGGTTCAGGCTGCTGGTGGTGATGTAATGGCGTGGGCAATAGCTTCTTGGCACACTTTGGGCTGCTTACTATCAATAGAGTAGCACTTAAATGCCACAGCCTGCCTGAGTATTGTTTGCTGACCAACAGTGTATCCATCTTCTGATGCTATTTTCAGCAGAATAACCCAGCGTGTTACAAAGCTGAAGTCATCAACATGACAGTGAGTTCACTGCACTCAAATGGCCTCCACAATCACCGGATCTTGGTCCCATAGAGCATTGTGGTGATGTGGTGCAATGGGAGATTCACATCGTGCACGTGCAGCCGACAAATCTGCAGCAAGCAAGTCAGCATGGACCAAAATCTCTGAGGAATATTTCCATCATTTTGCTGAATCTATACCATCAAGAATTAAGGGAGTTGTGAAGGTAAATGGGTATCCAACCATGTTAGCAAGGTGTGCCAATTGGTGAGTGAGTGTATTACTGTGTATACATAAAACTCAGTAAGCTGATATGATATATACAAGATAGAAAGAAAAAAGACTTTTGCAGAGGAAAGTAAATGACATCCTTCTAGTAGAGTGTGTAAAAACCAACATTTGATAGTTTCAGTCCCAGAACTCACTGCCAAACACTTGGCAGAAGTAGTCAGGTGAGGCCAGAGATTCAGGAAAGCAAAGTGCTTTGTTCTCCCTCACAGCAAAAACTCTTTTTCAGAACAAAATGTAATTGCCCTAAAGCAAAACACCGAACCCAAGGGTGCTCCAGGGGAGCTGCTCTGTGGTCAACACTACAAGATTACACTTGAACTGGGCAGCTCCCAGGTGCGCATACGTGTTTGATGTCTGACCCTTGTTCCTCTGTGAACAGCCTCCAGCCATTTCTGGCAAGAAGAATGGGGCAGGGCAAGGGTCACCTTCAACAAAATTAGACATTTATCGGGCTGATTTTCGACACTTTTGTAAGCTTCAGACTGACACATGCATTTTCTGATCTTGAAATCAAAACACCTCAAAACTTGTCACAATAATAAATATTTTTACTGATAGATCTTCTTACACTTGTTGCAAAATAAAACACCTTTATGCCACTTCAACAATACTTCTAACCTGATACTTCATCATTTACTGTACACAGTTATTTTATGCTAAGTTGGTTCCTTGTGCCTGTCTTTCATCCATGTGCACACACACACACACACACACACACACACACACACACACAGATGGCAGCTGAGCAGACGAGCAGTTACATGTATGTAGTGACAAGTGAACATGACAAGCTGGAGACAAGCTGGAGACAAGACCATCAACATTTCAACCACAGCTGCTGAGACATATTTAAAACATTCAGTTCACCTTGGGTGTAAATCTAAGACTTTACTTAGATTCCTCGAGACTCGCCACTCGAGAAATTTGATTTGATTTGATATTTGAAACTGTAACTGTTCAAGTCTCACTGAGTAATTAGTGGACAAATACTTTAAAAGGACTTCAATTCTCATCTATATAAAGACTGCTATTATTATCACTGTACCAGCGCAGCTTCATGGCTCAACCTGATGTAAGCGTTTACTCTGATAACGGTCATAGCCGAGTCTTTGAAGTTAAAAGAGAGTCAACTTTTGGTATAGCTTTGATTGAAAGCATGTATTAAATCAAAAAGGGTTTAAATTTTATATGTAGTTTCTGGTTTGTTAAATTTAAATATAATTTCAGTTTCTGATCAAAACAATAGACTGATCTTTAAGGAAATAAGTCGAACTAGAACTCTTTTTTTTTTTTTTCCACTCCAATGAGCCCAGGATGTTGAAGTCATAACATCAAAGCTACAAGCCTGCTGGTAAAAGGCAACACCAACTCGCCAGGAGTCTCCCATGGCAGGATACACACACAAGTGAACATGAACTGCTCCACGCTGCTAGCTTATCTCTGATCCGCCATCTCCCTTCCTGTGGTTTGGATCTGATGAAGCCCGGCACTTCAAAGTTTGTGTGTGCGCCTGTACTGTATATGTTCTGTGTGTGCAGATGTAATGGAAAGCACCTGCACTCGTTGAGGCGGGGAAATATTTCATGTGAAACAATGAGGAGATGCGGATGGAGGAATGAATGGATTGATGGAAAGATTGAGGAAAGGGTGGAGGGATGAATGAAAATATGTCATATTTTAATCTGTAAGGCAACTTTCACCAAGTAGCTTTGTTGGTGAAGCTTTGGAAATAAATTAGATTAGATCAATGGATGAACAACACAACACAGAAAAATCCATATGGGGGGCTTCCTGAAGATTGAACAGGGAGATGAACTGTGTTAAAAGTGAGAAGCAGAAAAGCTATGGAAGAATTGGAAGGGTGGAGGAAGGGAAAGAGTGAGGAGGAGGGGATGAAGGAGATTGAACGAGGGATAGCAGCAATCTGATAAAGCAAAATAGAGATGAAACTAAAGAACAGAGGAGGAAAGAATAAGGAAGAGGGGATTTAAATGTCTGAGAGGCTCGTGCACACACAAGTCTGAGAGATGGATGAAGGGACCAGTGGGAGGTTTGAAAGAGGGATGGGAGGATGAAGAGGATATAGCAGAACTGCGATGGTAAATGGGAGACAACTGAGGCAACTGGTGAGGCAGATTCCAGCCAGAGTTAGTTCTCATGACTGGAGATTAAAAGGGTTTGGGGGCAGTTTGAAAGAGTTTGAGGTGTGTGGACAAAAAAGGCACTGTTTCGCATTTATTTGTTATTCTTTTTGGAGGCATTTTGCTTTATTTTACAGTGGATATAGACAGGAAATTTGAGGGAGAAAGAGCTAGTCTCGTGCCAAAGGTCAACTCACAGTCTTGGAAATAAAAAAGCTGTGCACACTTCAGGCGTTTCCCTTCCACCATGACAGATTGTCCCCATTTGACACCCAGGATGTTTTTGCTCTCCATATTGTACTCTTATCCCTGTTTTTTTTTTTTTATCCCCTTTTGTCAAACTGAAACGAGCATCTCAGCTTCTCCCTGTGTGCCTCCTGCTTCCAACACACAGTGTGACTGTTTCAGTTGACTGAACCGTTCATGAATCCATTTGTGGTTTATTTGGAGTTTTTTTTTTTGTGTGCACTGATACGTGCTAAACATGCCTTATATTTTTGTTTAATGCAGTGATTTTTGTTGTTCTGCACAGATTAAGCTGATGTCGAGGAAACATTTCAGTTCTGTGCTTCTTTGTCTTTGTAACATTAGGGTGCAAATGTGGCAGAAAAACCAAGAGGAGTGAAATCTGTAAGTGTGAGCAGCCAAATTAATTATAATGCAGAAAGTCTCTAGAAACAGATAAATACATTTTTTTTAATCAGATCAGTAAGTTTTAAGGTCAATCAGAAAAAGTAAGCTTATTATTATTATTAATAATACACTTACACATAGATATTAAATGACTTCCAAGCAGAAGATAAAAATCAAATGAATAACAAAAGAAGATATTTTAATTTCAACCTTTCACAAACATTCACATTATTTCATCTTTAACAAATGTTGGATGATATTTATATATAGCTTCTGTATCTTTTTCACTTCAACTGATTTAGTAAAACTTTTTTAGACAACATGACGCAGTTCTACCTTCCTCATTAACTGACACTGACATTGTTCATTGGCATTTAAATGAGGGGTTAAACTTTCGGTCTTAAACAACCAACAACAACCAGCTACCAGACTCCCAACTGCAGTCAGTCTAGCCCAAACCCATCAGTCCCCCTTCACAATATATCAAGTTAAAACTCAGATACGTCTCAGAAGGTGATCAATTTAATCTCTTCTAATTAATCTTTAATCAGCCACTACTTGAAAACATTTATGTAAATAATTATTTAAAGAACATAAAATCAAAATCTTCTGTTAGTTACTTGAATTTATACCCTTATTGTCATGGTTGCCCAGCCCTCTTGGACCAGCTCACCCTTTACTCCGCTCTCTCCTCTTCCTCTCTCTCTCTCTCTCTTCCACTGTTTGTGTGTATGTGTCATTATGAATGTGTGTGCCATCTAGAGGCGGAGGTTTTCCTGGGGTCTCTGCCCGCTGGTCACACCTGGGCCGCATGCCTAATTACCCACATGGGAGCTATTGAACTGATTCTGTCCTGGCTACAAAAGATTGGAGCAGCCTCTTGGTCATTGCTGGACCGTTGCACCACATGTGGTGTTGCAAGCCTAACTGTTTATCTTCAGCCTGTCTTTACTCATCTTAGCGTGTGTTTACTCACCTCCGTCTCGCTCTGCCTAGAAGCTAGCACCTGTGGGGGAAACTGTGGAAAGGGACTGTTTTCAGAGAGATGCGGCGCGAGAGGGAGAAAGAGCGCCTCCAGATTGGATTAACTCACTGGTTCCTGCATAGTGCTACTGGAGAGAAACTGTAAAATAAACTTTTGTCCTTAACTCTAACCTCTGTGCTCCGCGCTTGTGCCCAGAGTTACTGTGAATAGAACATAAATATATGAAACTGTGTACATTGAAAATAAGATCTGGCAAGATTCAAAGATCATGAATGACACAGTAAACACAAAGCATCAGCTGTTGCATTACTTTGCGTTCCCGGAATGAGCATGTTGTTTCTCAATGTGCAAGTTATTAAGAAAATAAAACTGCCTAAGAGCAGTCTCTTCTTCTCGTGCCAAAACTAGATGACTGATACAGTTAAAAACAGTGGAAGTGTGTGAGTCACAGACTCAATTAATGAAAGCGATGAAATGCATGCACATCCAAACAGTGTTTTTTCATCAGGGTTGTTGGTATGTTTGTTTTAGAGCGAGAGAGTGAAAGACAGATGGAGGGCGATGAGTGTGAAAGGGGCAGAAAGCAGAAATGTTATCCAGAAAGTAAGCGGGAATAGCTAAATCTCAAGCATTCATTTGACGGAGCAAGAGAAAGCCCCTTTAGAGAGTGGCTTATTAGATTTCACTCGACTTTGCTTTTAAAAGCCCGGAGTTTGGGACAAAATTATATGTTTCTGAGCACTGGTAGCAAAAAAAATCTGCACTGAATAGCAAAAGCAAAGACATTTGTCTCAAATGTGAAGTGGGCCAGCTATTCATTTTGAGCAGAAACCCATGTAATTTACTTCCTCCCTAAGCACAATATAAACTAAATTACAGGTTGTAATACAATGCATGGCTTACATTGATAACAAGCCTATTCGAATACAGGGGGAAGAGTCAGAGGGCTGACGCATGCCCATGTGCAAGCACACAAGTATTTATCGCATGCGCGCACACAAATCATTGTCAAGTTTACAATGACACTAACATTTTCTACAAATGACTATTTAGGTTCAAATCTGTGATAATCTTTGCAATAGTTTACTGAGGCAAGCAGAGGAAGCCCAGGTCTTTACAGTTTCAACCACACATTTGTTAAAATTATTCAGGAGGAGAGAAGGAAAAAAGTTTACACTGCCTTGCCTGAGCCCTCAATTTCCTTTCCCAGGATATTAATGAGGAAATGACACACACTTGTAAAGAAAGAAAGAAGAAGAAAAAGGAGAAAAGAAAGAGGGAGAGAGGGATGTAAGTTTCAGGGGGATGAGGGCGGCTGATTAATCCCGCTTTGACTTGACTCTGCTGGGAATTCCATCAAAAGGACAGAGAAAAGGGGATTTTAATTGCTGTTGCCTCGACATTTCCCAAAACGCTTACCTACCTCCACCATCCCCACCACTACTACCACCACCCACCCTTCTTCCCCTTT
>VUQJ01011479.1:7634-27900 GCA_015108635.1 Andinoacara biseriatus
GGGTTAAGTACCTTCTGCGGCCATGTCCAGCTCTCCTAGAGCAACTGTCTGTTTCTTGCATTCTCCTCCATGCTCTTGAGACGGTGCTGGGAGACACAGCAAACCTGACAATGGCACACATTGTTGTGCCATCGTGGAGGAGTTGGATTACCTGTGCAACATCTGTAGGGTCCAGGTATTGCCGCATGCTACCAGTGGTGACACTGACCCCAGCCAAATGCACAACATAGTGAAAAAAAGGAGACAGAATAGACGAGGAGGGAAAACATGTAAGTGGCCTTCATCTGTAAAACCAGTCCTGTTTTGGTGGTTGTCTCATTGTTGCCCCTCTAGCACACCAAAGTAGTTGAACCCCTCTGCTACATATTTAACTGACCAAATTAATATTCCAGCAGTTTAATTGACTTGATGTTACTCTCTGATTAACAAGTGTTCCTTTAATTTTTTGAGCAGTGTACTTTACTATCTAATCATTGGTGTCTCCTTTGTTGTCTTCTAAAGCTAGCTCTGTTCCCTTTCCTGTTTAGAAAGCTGCATATTTATGAACAACTGCATTAAGAAGCCCCAAAGCTCAATGTTTGCTGATAATAGCTCTATACTGTATACCACGCAACGATCCCTTTCTGCAGTGTGAGGGTGTGGAAGTGCTGCTTTTGGTAATCTAAGCAGAATATTGCAGTCAGAGGGAGTCTTTGTTTTCTTGTGTCTTACTTAGCAAAAGTTTATTGAAGAGTGGGAGAAAAGTCAGTCAAGGATATAGGAAAGTAAGTGAGTTCAGCTGCTGTACATGACATGATTTTCAGTCTTGGCAGAACATTATGAGATGGTATTTTTATTAACTAGGTAATAAAAATACTTCTATTTTCTCTTCTAAAGGTAGGAAAACGTAATTTACTCGCATTTGTAACTGTAACTGTAATAACAAATCCACCATTGGAACAGACATAGTGATGCATCACAGTAGTTACTCATTACCTCTCAGTAACGTAATAAAAAGTGAATTAACTGCTCGAAGCAACACAAAAAGAATAATTAAAAAATTATAATGAAGTAATCAGCAAGGAATAAGTACATAATGATTTTTTAAAGATGATAACAGGGGGTTAGATTGACAGATTTTGATGAAGTAGGCATTAACTATTGAAATATTATCTCCCAAATAGTTCTTTAGTCATTATTGACTTTTTAGCCCCGGCTCAGGAGTTACTCGGGAAGCCCTGAAACAAGTCCACATTTGTTACTTAGTAACTAATGGTTGCTAAGGAACCTTTTTGATTTCTGTTTATGTAGTTCTTTTGCTATAATGAGGGAAAGACTGGGGGAAAGCCGAAATTGCAGCAGCTACTGAGACGCAATTGCCTGCAGTATTCCTGATTGGTTGAAAAATTGGCTTTAGCAGGTCAAAAGGTCAATAAAGGACATGCAAGAAGCTCAGATGGTATCGGGAATGTTCTCATTGCTTTTCACACCCACTTTTTCTTCCCTTCAAAGAAGTTCTTTGTATATTGTGACTTTGGTCTTCTCCACAACTAGGGCCAAAGTAAAGGACCAACAACCGTGCAAACATTAAGAGTAGTCCACATTCTGGTTGTTCCATATATTTTGGCCACTGCCTCTACGTGACAGTAGACAGCTGAATGTAGATACGGGCCTGCGAAGCTCTGCACAGAACCCATGGACTTGTAATGCACAGCCATACACAAAGTAAGAGTATTTTTTTTAGCTATTGCAGATAAAAGTGATTCCCAGCTGTTTCTTCCGCACCATGATAGCAGACGCTTAGCTGCATATATGGCAGTGTGAGACTAAAGATACTATTGAAGCTTCCGTGAATGAGGTTATGCACTTTAAAACCTGTCTGCACTCACTGACATGGGGTGACACACACACAGGCAGGTCACAAAGTACTTAATATTTTTTCTGTGTCTTTGCAAAGCTTTATAGAGTCTTGGGATGACCGCCAAGCCAAGCAAAACCAATCACAGTCAAGTGGACTTGGTCTGATAATTATTACAGTAGATGAAAGTACTTACCCTCTCTGTCTGCAGACAGACCAATGGGCCAGCGTGGTTTGTACAAAGCAGTGTTGACAGGTAGAATAAAGTGCATTAAAGGTTCAGCAAGTTCATTTTATTGTGATATATAGGACATATTGATAGATATTCTGGATTCACGCCAATACCAGTACAGCTAATGTGCGTGCGTGTGTGTATGTGTGTGTGTGTGTGTGTGTGTGTGTATGTGTGTGTGTGTGTGTGTGTGTGTGTGTGTGTGTGTGTGTGTGTGTGAGATTCTGTCTGTAAACACGATAGCTCGAAAAGTTTTGAATGAATTCTGATAAAACTTTATGGGGAGTAGAGTGGGGTCATGTTAACAATCCATTAAAATTTGGCTTACATCCACCGAAGTCTTCAAGGTCAACTTCATGAGTTTTCGGTCAAAAATTGACAAAAAGCCTTATAATGTAGAAACTATGATTCGTGAAGTGTGGTGTGTATTGACGATATACAGAGAGTATGACATAAAATAAAATAGATTTAAAGATTTAAAGATTTCAAATATGTAACATTTTTAATACATTTTTACTCACTCACTTTTACATTTCACACTGCCTTTCATTCAAATTGACCTCAAACTGAGTTATAGCTTCAAAGAAAATATTGTCAAGAAAAAGAAACTGAGCTGCCTAGTTAGTTTTTTAAATATATTGTGGAATAATATTCTATAACAAGCTCAAGTTATTAAGGTCCAGTTATTTACAAATCAGTACCTAGTATCCATTATCTAATCCTACGTAATGATTGTGTAATCAAAGTAAACACCTGTCATGCTGCCCTTATCTGATTTTCTTTGCTGATGTCACAATTCAACATTATCAGTACAGCTCAGGCACTCAGATGCTTGGGCTGCTCGCCAACCAGTATGAAGCTCCAGCCTATAGCTAGCACAGTCTGTCACATATTATTTTATTATGACTTTGGTATGCACATTTTATAACAGGTTATAATCGTTTAAATACATAACAATTTGAATCCATGTGCAGTGGTCTTAAATAGTTTTTTTTTTAAACAAAATAAACTTGTGATCACAAACTGTTTTCACTTGATATTTATTACTACATATTTAAATGAATGCTACACGTGTACATTATCCAGATAAATAAAAAAATATTATCCTCAAAATTATGTCAAGTATATAAATGTGTTTCAACATGGCAAAGAACTAAAGCTTGCATTTTGCACTTATTTTTACTGCACTAAAAACTTCTCAAAGTATGTTTAAAAAGATCAAAGAAAACAAAATGAATATAAAAAAAGTACAGTACAGTTCTCCTGAAAGTAAATGCTGCCTAGAGAGTGAGCTGCTTTTGATTAAGCTGCAACAGTGTCAAGTTTACGCAGTCAGGCAGCCAAGAGTCGACACACATCACACAAACACTCTAATTTGGTCTTTTTAATTATCAGTGAAGGATGAAATTGAGATTATCAGATTTTTTTGTGTGTGTTTTTTCCTCTTAGGCAGCACGCTGGTGTGAAGATTAGCACTGCTGCCTCATAGCAAGAAGGTCTTGGGTTTGAATCCACCATCTTGCTGGGGCCTTGCTGTGTGGAGTTTGCATGTGTGCCGCATGTTTCTGTGGGTTCTCCCCAGGTACTCCAAAGACATGCAGTTAGTGGAGTTAGGTTAAATTGTGATTCTAAATTGCACATATGTATGAATGTGAGTGGCTGTGTGTCTCTCCGTGTTACCCCTGCTGGCAGCCTGTCTAGGGTGTACCCCGCCTCTCGCTCTGTGGCAGCCGGGATAGGCTCCAGCCCCCCTGTGACCCTGAATTGGACAAGTGGAAGAAAATGGATGGAGGGAGTTTTCTTCTTGTCCTGACAAGCTGAGAGATCTATGCAAAGGGGTCCAACTCTTTCTATATGAAATATAGCATTTTCTTTTTTAAACAAAACTTTACAATACTCTCTTGCCCTCTGCCTGAAAATAAATAAACAAAAAACATAAATAAAAATTTAAAAAGCAGCAAACACAAACCGAATTAGAATAAATCCATTTGGCTCTAATCTTGCTATGTCCCCTTCCGTAGTCTATATAACTCCAACTTAATAGGCTGTGAAAGCCCTCCCTCTGTCTCTGGATGCTGGGTGTGGTCAGCATTGGCTGGACAGGATCTTCAGACATAAACAACTGAGACTGGACAGAAACTCATGCTGGAGGAGAAAAATGAACATACAAAGAAACAAACAAACAATTTAACTTATCTGAGCCTTGCAGACTGCAATTATGTACAATATGAATTCCATAATTTGGTTACTCTCCATCTCTATCCATACACTTATGAGGCGCTCATATACTTAGTCATCTCACTCATCCCTTAAGCGCTCGCTTATTTGTGCTCCTTTATCTCGTTTCTTTCTCTAAACGAGTCAGATTCAACCACTGGTAATGTCTTCACTCATCCCCCTCAGCAATTAGTGCCTGCTAATGGCAGATTAAAGAGTGATCATGCACTTTTAGCTGTGGGGACAAATTATGATTAGAGGCACCGTGCATAACCCTAACGCTGCTGTCAGTTTGCTAATATCCATTCTGCCTTCAAAAAGGCCCAATTAACCTTAATTCTTAATCAGCTCAGCGTGCGCCAATAAGGACGGCACAGTTGAAGGCGTTTACTTTTTTTGTTGTTCAAAAGGGATTAGTAACACTTATTTAAATCCATGCACTCAGAATAGAGTTGGTTAAGGGTAGAAATGTGAAATGAGGTGTTATGGCCCAGAGGACCTGCTTCCTCAGCTCATATTTGAAGCACGATGAATCATTTCGGTGCACTTTTCCTCTGCTAATCTTCCAGGTACACTCTAATTTCAGGGAAAATAAGAGTTCAGCTGTGAATACTGACTTCTGGGTAGCGATTGTTGTTGCAGATTTATCCCCTTTTTTTCTTTGTTTAAACAGTACTAGGCTACTTATTATTAATTCCTGCTGTTGATGTAACATTAATAGAATCATTCAATTTAGCCACTGCTTTTGCAAGAATTATTTTCCTCTTTAAAAAGAGGTTAAACCTCTGCACAGTATTCTCAGTCTCTTGTTTTGTTCTTTTGTCTGATGGGCACAGGGGACACATGCAATTTACAACAAATAAAGAGATTAACATGCCAGAATTAAACAATAGTGCCAATTTTAGTATTTCCCATGACATAATCTCAAGATGCAATCGCACATTATGCTGCCCCCAGAATAAAATAATAAATAGGCAGCTAAAGTATATTGAAGAAGGTCTTTTTCTGTTTTCCTGAGGAGGGCTCATCTGTAGCATGCCATCCCCGCATCTCTGCAAATCTTTGGACAGGGAAGGATGTGACCCTTGATCCATTTACTAAGATAAACAAAAGGCTTTTGGACTTTGAGAGAAATCTGAGCACACGGTGTCAGCAAATATCTGAAATGACTTGTTATCTTTGTATTGTTTTTTTAAAGGATCATGTGGATGTCCAGTTCTGAAATGCGACTCATGCGATGAATGACGGTTAGGTTAGAGTTGATCTTTTCACCTGGGAGTGTGGTTGTGCCTCTGTAATGGAGCTCCTCCATCAGTTGCAAAGTGTAACATTTCTTCAGAATTCCAAAATTTTGCAGTTTTTGAAATATTTCACTTTGGACAAAACTCCTTATCAAGTCCTGTCTTCCATCTCTTCTTCTTGGACATCCCTCACAAGAGACTGTTACCTTGTGACCTTGGACTCAACTGCCAGGATTTAAGAAATGCACACAAGCACACACCTGCCGCCGAGTCAGGGAGGGACTCATTACTGGCTGTGCTGATACAGCCAGTACTGATGGTATCAGCTTAATGATCATCCTAAACACAGGGAGTTCAATCCACTAATTCAGTGTTCCCACACACACAGCCAGGTTGAAGAAGAGAAGTGGAAAGGTGGAGAATGAAGGCTTATAGCTTCTGAAGTCCATCCAACAAAGCACTGAAAAGAGGTTTCTTTTCATGTATCCTCTGCCTGCACTGCTCACTCATGCACACCACTCCCAGGTTTCATTAGACTCATTTAAAACACATTAGGCTGTTAGAGCACTGTCAGTAGCCAGCGATGAGAGAGAAGCCCGTCTGTTTAATGCTGCGAGAGGGCCGTCTGGTCTCATCCCAGCCCACAGGAAACACTCTCCAGCCTGATAAGGAACAAAACACACTGCCCAAGGAGCTAAACCCCTGCTGATAATTTCCCAACAAGCTCCTGCCGTAATGCACACAGTGATTATAAAGCAGCAGTAACAATATGGCTCAATTTGCCTTCTTCACAGGACTTTTGTAATTTCTATGCCTGGAGCATTATATTGATATTCACTAGATTGATTTCGCATTGTAGGTTGGAGTTTAATCTGTATATTATTAATATCTTTAATAATAAGTACTGCCACAAAGATATAAGTATATATATTTGAATTGTAACATCCTGTTTACTACTGATGATTTTGCAGTTAAAAACTTCAACATAACCAGTATCTAATGAATAAAATTAAGGCCTGGTGTGATATATATACACTCAGGTAATCTATCACGCCAGAGAAATTTAGCTTAATCTGTAAAGACCTCAAATACAATGACAGTACTAATGGCAATTTGAAAAGTCTGGGCTACTCTGAGCTCACTGCAGCTATTAGCTCTGCAGAAGGATGTGTGCCGTGTTCTTGGACGTGAGTAAGACTAGACATGGCTCCTGACGTTCTTAGAGTATAGAGCACTTTCTATAAATAGTCCAGGTGGCTTTAACTAGACAACCGCACACAGACTTCTGCATCATAAACCTAAGTGTGTCTGCGCACACACACACACACACACACACACACACACTCAGTAGGCTGCTTTATCAAGGATCTGCTGCCAGAGTCTGTGATCTCGGGGAGAGTGAGACATAATCAGCTGGCTCCTAGTGCCATGCTGATGGGCTGCCAGACTGAAAGTCAGCATTAAACACGTCTCTTCCTGGCACATCGCATGCGTGTCTGTGATTCTGCACGGTGTAACTCTGGGCAGCACCATCCATCAATTTATGGAGGAGCCAAATTGTTGCCAATATCCCTCTGCAGTCTTCAGGTCCATTCATTTTACCTATAATAGCGTCATCGTACTGTAAAGACTGATATAGTCCATATCCACTTAATATACAGCACACTCTCACTTTCAGCCTTCTCTCAGCTGCAGCAGCCAAATTGGCTGTTATTCACAAAGTGTCACAGATTTGGTTACTGATCTGAAATCTTTCAGGATGCAGTGAAGCGCATTTGTGATAGACGCTGAGGATTAGTAATTTCTTACTTTTAGCATTTGAAGGATTTTAGGATCTAATATAGGCTACTGTGTGTATCTAGTGACAACTTAGTGATTTTTCTTGCAGTAGCACTGCGTAGGCAGAGGCAGGGTCACTGAGTACACTCATGTACTCAAGAAGAAGGAAATTACTGATAAGGGTGAATTTATATAGCATCTGTTGGGCTGTATTTTTTGCATGTGCATTCCTGAGATTATTTTACTCACCATCTGTATATGTATGTATTGATTTTGCTCCCCGTATTTGGCATCCTGCCTTTCAAGCTAATTCTGCTGCTGCACTTTATACTCCCATGCTGCAGGCATGCTGCAGGTCAGTGGGATGCGTATATACACATCTGGGGAGGTTGAGGCGGTCAATGGCACAGATGTTCGTATGAAGTGCACCTTCCAGAGTTCGTCTCCCATCAACCCCAGTGCCATCGTTATTTTGTGGACCTTCAGACCACTTAAGGGAGGCCGAGAGGAGTCGGTGAGTGCATCTATGTCTGTGTGTTTGCAAAAAAAAAGCCACAAAACCACAAAACCTCCCTCATTGTGTCAAGGAGCATCCACCCCCTCAGCCAAGCAAGAGAGGAACCGGTGAGTCATCTGGCTCCCTGCAGAGCATTCAAGACAGCCAGTGTTTGTATACTTGTGTGTGCATATTGAGAATAGACAGAATAAGAAGAGGGAGATTTGGGCAAGTCTGGGCTTTTATTTTTCTTTCTTTGCTAGAGTAAATTGTCTTCCCTCTCCAGCAGCAGCAGCCTCAGTCTGGTAACTTCTGACCAATCACTGCCATTATTACTCTCATTGAACATAACTATCAAAATTCACTTGCAGATATTTCACTACCAGCAGAAATCATATCCTCCCGTAGAAGGAATCTTCAGGAAGCACATCACTTGGGCCGGTGACATCACAGGCAGCGATGCCTCCATCATAATTAGACAGGTCAAGTTTGCCTACAATGGCACTTACAACTGCCAAGTCAAGAACCCACCCGATGTCCACGGCATGGTTGGGGAGATTAAACTCAGTGTTGTTGCCACAGGTGAGCAGTTTGACATATTTCACCATGTCAACATATTTCCTTCTCTATCTACATTACATCTGTCAAACACAGAGAGGACAACACCAGGTAAATGTCAGAGAAAATACAGTGTGCAATGGCACGTTTTGGTTTGCATGTGCACGTTGCTGCTTTGTCTCGGTAATACCAGGAGACCCAGTATTCATCATTATTACCCAAATATGAATATAAATATTTTTAGATTAACAAAAGTATATAGGAGACACATATTACAAAAGCACCATAAAATGCCTTTGAGCTGCTGCTTTTTTGCCTTTTCAAATAAGCACACTCAGTCTCCTGTGTCCCTGTGTATCACCTTCAGCCTCCTTCTCCGGACTTCTCTTGCTGGCATTGGCCATCGCAGCTGCCATTGCTGGTATAGTCATTATTCTCCTCCTCATCGCATCCTGCAGGAGGTGCAAGAGGAGGAGACAAAGGGAGCTGGAAGGGAATGAGGAAGCTCCACGCAAAGAGAGAAAAGACCCTACTGAGTGGTAAGAAAGAGACAAAGGGAGATGGAAAGAAGAATCACACACTTTTAATCCCATCCTCCATCTAACTCAGGAGGATCAGGGACTGTGGTCCTCCTTGCGGCCTGAGGTTCTTTTCCTGTTGGATGCTTCACTTTTTTCATTCCTCTTCAAGTGTAGTCTTTGGCTCCCAGATTTGGACAAGTAATTGGCAGCTTTTACTAAGCAGACATAAACCCAGAGTGTGCCTTTGTGTAGAAAGCAGTAAATACTGACCTTTAGCCAGTCTGCTGCATATCACCATGCCCCTTTCTCAGAAAGGAATGTTTAATCACTCCATCATTTCCTGTTCAACTAAATGTGCTACCAAACACATTTCCTCTCTGGAGTAAATGTTGGATGATGTAGAAGTAGAACAATGGTGTATTCCCATTGCCTACTTCCCTACCTACTAATACATTTTAAACTCCTATGTAGCACTTCAGCACACATTTGTTATAGTAATTCAACAAACAGTAGAAACAATACTACAATGTTTCCATTGAATTTCAAGCTTCTGTTGAATTCCTTTAATTACCACATGATGGAAATATTGTGAAACCCCACACAAAGCAGTTATTTCATTAGTCATGCATATACTGGCTGGCTGAGCCAGTCTACTGTGGTGCATGCGTAGCTGCAAGAGGATGCTGTTTTACTATTCTGTTTCATTTTGTTTCACTACTGAAGATAAATTGCTGTATTTCTCTGACATTCTGTATTGATATTAGCCTGATTTTGTGACCGGTATAAAGTAACTAAGGTGCTCTCAAATAATCAAGACCTGATGAGTGTTTTATTAGAAACAAACATTTTTATCCAGCACTTTTGTACATTTGTTTATTACCAATGCCAAAAAATTAACATCAGCTCTAAATTTCACTGAGAGACCTTTTTTTTGTATTTTAAAAATTTTAATGGCCTTCTCTGTTTTAAACAATAAGCTGTTTCATCAAAATACAACTTTTCCTCTCTCTCTCTCTCTCTCTCGGGTTTTCAGTTCTCTCTGTAACAGTGTTGGGATAATTTGCTGTAACCATCACACTATAAAAGCCAAGGCTCTCAAGGATGTTTGTTGCTCTCATTATGGTTGATCAGATTTATTCAAACTGTATCTCTCACTTTACTAAATATGGACATAATTTCATCCAAATCAGACCAGATGGGAGAGAAATTTTGATTCAACCTTTGTTCTTTTTTTGGGACAAATTATTCCTGTCTGATGCCAACCCTTTGTCTTTTGTCTCTCCATGTTTATAACTTATGCACATGTGTGCACATGTATGATTTATGAGTGTGCCATGCATGAATGCATATCCCTGTGTGTACACTACGTGTTGTGTTCCTCTCGTCTCCCCCTTGTGGGTGTCTCCCATTCACCTGTGTGTTTGTCCCAGCCACCCATCGAGGGCCGTCCACCCTACTTATCAGACATCCATAGAGATTGCCAGTTTAGATGGCATAATTTCAGACCCCAGCTCTGGAGACCTCAGAGGAAGAAGACGGGAACTCGGATGATGATATGAAGGTAATGGTGACGACTCAGACTGAGGAGAGACGGAAACACTGATGTGGAGCCAACCAGGAAGCTGACTGGATGGATGCCAGGCAGGGATGCCCTTGGATCACGCTGTTGGGCCCAGTGGAGGACAGATGAATAAAGTACTGTTGCTGAGGGGAAAACTGGCACACTGTGCAAAAATGTGAGGAAAACGGAAAGTCTAAAACTTTCCAAACAAAACCCAAGAGATTAGAGCAACACTTCTTCTCAAGTGTATAATAATTTGTATAATAATTTTACTTGACAGAGTTCAGAAATATTCAGATGTGTGAAGAAATCCTGGATTTGTTAAGTGAGAGACTTTGTAACACTGAAAACTGTCTTGGCTACTGTCCTCAAGGGAAGAGGGACAATTCGTAATCAATAAATCTCTGCTGGGTGAGACGTGGATCTTGTTACGTGTAGGAAGTCAATAGCAAAATCAACTGCACCGAGCAATTGCTTTCCATCCATCCATCCATCCATCCATCCATCCATCCATCCTCCTATCAGCCCCTCCAGGTTGCCAGTCTGTTGCAAGGCTACAGAAAAGTACCTGATTCAATTAAAGATATTGGCATAAACTGTATTTAGGCACTACCGCGATGAGCCATGTATGCAGATCTTTACTGCTCTGGCGACACCTACAGCTTTTGAGAACTTTTGGTTTTTATTGTCTTAATGGAGAGTATCTTTTGGAACCTAAAGGGTAATCTTTCATACAGTGGCTTCGTTTTACAGCTAAATGTCATTAAGGATAATGTACAGGAGGTCTTGCATTTCATTCAGTTGTGCACACCATCATGACGCCAGCATGCGAGCACTCGCCAAAAGTAGCTCTATCCTGCTCATGTAGACTGAGATGGTTACACTGAGTCAAATTAAAAAAGCACAAATGCAATGTTGCTGTCATTATCTCTGAAGGCCAAATATCTGATCACTGAGCAAGCGACTTTGCGCACGCACCTTCCCCAAATGTTGTGTGGGAGTGCACAGTCAGACCTGAAAACCTTTTTGGTTTCAAAATGTCCTTGAGAGCCTGTTTTTTTTCTCCACGCGCCCGTGAATGCGTCGTGTCGACTAACAACTGATTGCGCTGCCTGTCTTTCGTCCCTGAGTGACAGAATTTTTACTTTTCTTTGAATAGTGAGCACTGTTTATAGATCTTTATTTTATTTAGTTATTTTGTAGATAAAGACAAAAATATTTTATCATGTTGTATAAAAAAAGTCATTATATGTATTTGTTATAGAGCTTTTATAAATAAAAATAATAATAAAAAAAAGATTTTCTAATAATTATGGCCTTTGAATCTTTCATTCAATTTCACTGCACAGTGAATGACATGAAAATACAAACAATCACTTATAGCTTGGCATGGTTTGATGGATGTCATCTATTATGTAAGAGAGTAAGCTTGTTATCCAGCATTTATTATGCATCATTATCTTTAATGCATTACCTACATTTGTGTGTTTATTTTGTGCCTATCTGGGAAGCTTTGCGCTTGTTTACTTGTAAACATTAATGCAGTGAATCATTGTTTAATTTCTTACAGGTTCAATATGCTCATACCTTCCTTTGTCACTTCAATGGGTTTGTTTGCTGAATTCTGATTGGTTGTGACTACAAACGTATTACTCTATACATTTGTGTGAGTTTGTGTGTGTGTGTGTTTGGGAGCCTATTTGTGTGCACCGATCAAAGTCTGGCCACCTGGGTGCAAAATAGTTACTGAGTGACAGACTTTAACAGTGTGAGCAAGTCTGCATGGGGGACAAAGGCAGGTTAGCTAAAAGTGGAAGGAAGGAAAATTAGTTGTCGCAGGCTAAACAATTATATTTTATTGTCGAAATGCCAATACCAGTCAGCTGTGGATGTAGAAGGTGTTTAAATATTACAATAAATTGCTCAAAATTTTCATGCCAATATTTGGAAACAATTTGACTTTCTAAAGCATGATTTATCCTCTTCACTGGATGGATCCTGAGCAGGCCAAATTTCAGCGAAATACACAAAACACTTTTAGGCAAATGAATTACACGACTCTCTGTGCTATCAATCTCTCCAGCCAGACAAACAGGAGCATGATGGGAAGGAAGGAAATACATTAAATTTTCAATGCAGCTGTTGTTCTGAACTCCTTCCCTCTCCTGCTGATGAAGAGAAACACACTGTATGTGACTGAAGTGATTGATTTCTGTGTATATGCTCTTTGTATATCCATCTGTCTTAACTCATTGAAAACTAAACTCATGAGAGAGGTGCTCTTAACCATTCCCTGCCCTTGACTCATTTAACAAGCCATAGGCTGTCGCTGTGTAAATTACCACATACACAAAAAGATGTCTAAATTCTATAGAATCTCTATTCCTACTTGTGTTGAGTCTTACTCCATTCGTCCTCCTTTCACTCTGCATTCCACACATAGAGGTGGGCTGTACCTGGCACAACGTTGTAAAAGGATACCAAATTCCTTTGCACTCATTTTTTCTGTGCACACACACACAAAAACATTTGCACAACAAGTTGCAGAAAGAGAGACAGAGGAGAAAACACTGTAATGTTATTTATGTACAAATATAAGACTGTGACAATTCTATTTGAGGCTGTATTTGTCCACATACACACACACACACACACACACGCACAGGTTATTAATGCATTCATTTTAAAGTTGGAGAGTCAGCTTTATTCTCAGTGAGACGTAGAGCTTATACAGCAGTGACTAATGTTGTTGTACTTATTTAAGGCAGCCTTGAGGAAAGTGCATCTGCGATCTTTAGGATTCAACTTTTCACCAACTATTCAGTGCATATAAAACCGATAAAAAGACTGCAGGATTCTCACGTTTTTGCCTGGTGGATAATGGTTTACATACACCATCTGGTCCTAACAATTGAAATCACCTTTATTATCCCATCCCGTGATGACAACAGAGGAACGGGCCTCTTGCCCACTGGAGTGACCAGAAAGCCGGCAACTGGTGACAGCCTTCATTGTGACTGAGAAGATATCAGCTGAACCTGAGACAACACTACTGTAACCAGACAAGAGAGCCCTTGTACTCATATGCACAATGCACAACAATATGATCTGATATATGTGTACGTACCTGGGTAAGAGGCTATACTTGATCAGATTATAAGATATACTGTTGTTAACACAATATGGAAGGCATAAGTGGTCATTCCCTGGTAAACTGGGAGTCCTGCAACTCAGCATCTATTCTAAAAGAGAAGTGGTTTCCCTGCCTCAGTGTGGGAACTGTTACATAATACTGTTAACAGATACGACACAAACACTGTACTTGTGAATGGATGCGGGAAGAGGAGAAAGCCAGCAGCCTGTGCCTCTTGTATCTGGGAGGGGAGAACAAAAACTTTGGGATCAATTTTGATTTTGCAATTCACCAACCAAAGTGGTTCTCTGTCTTTTTCCTGTGGGGCCCTCCTTTGGTAGATAAAGATATCATCCAAAAAAAAAAGAAAAAACCAAAAAAAACCAAAAAAAAACCAAAAAACGGTGTACTTTGCAGCATCTGTGAGGAAACTGCTGGCTCTCCGTCCAAGGGTGATGAAACAGAGGCATGACTTTACACAGAATTCACCTCCACCGCACCAGAATCGTAGTGTTTGTGCCTCTCGTGTGAACATTTTGAAGTTAGTTTCACAGCTTACATGGAATAAAATCAGTTTGCTTGATCTTTTGTGGCATGCTATTTAATTTGAATACAATTAAGCAGCGACATGCGAAGTAAGATTCTTCTTCAGCTACTGCAGTTCACTAAATAGATGGGGATTACTTGCAGAGAATATTCATGCCATGGTGTTTTCCACCCAAGAAACTGAGCTGCACATAAAAGTTGCTACAAACACTGAATCATATTACTGCAAAAGGCTGATATATTATATGTACTATTTCAGAGAGCTGGAGCCACAGTAATAGAGGATGCTGCTCTCACGCTGATGTGTCATAAAATGAAGTTATGCAGCACCATTACAGCAACACCCCTGCTGTCAGATTAGAGGCACAAAGGTCTCTGGCAGACCAGATGAATCTAAGAATGGAACTGACAATCCAGACCAAATAAAGAGACATACATCAAAAGATCTGGACAAACATGTAGTTGGAAGATAAAACATAGTTACCCAGTGAAACTAAACTGAGGCGAGAAAAACAAACCCCTACTCCCACTGGAGATAATTACAGCAGTAAAAACATGAGATTGGGGACAGGGATAGTGGAGTAATATGCTTAGAAATTCCAGGAGAGGTCCCAGTAGAGCATCACTGGTTTGGGCTGGCTGGGGAGATAAAGCCTTCACACAGAGGAGACCCATGAGAGGCTAGAGGAGTTTATTGCAATTTAATGTGGTTTCATTTGGGCTCCACCACTCATGTCTGTTTTAAAACTATCAACACAGCCGTAATAAATATCTTTATTCTATTATTATTTTTAAATTATCCTGCTTTAAATGCACAACTTGTAATTTCAGTTACACAGCCTTCTCATTTAGTAGTGATAGAATGTGTAACAAAACATATAAACAAAACAAAACAAACAAAAATCACAGATATTTTAGGAATCTGTCAAAAACTTGTTTAATGTTAAAAATGACCGAATTCACGTTTTTATACCCAAATTAGTTGTGCCAAAAAGTGATTTTTGACTGTGATGTTATGTTTGTTGCAATTTCTGCTGCCCTCGCTGAAAAAAAAAACAACTTTTAATGTCAGTGACCATTTTTGTACTCCGATAAATAAAGAATATATGTCACTTTGTCAAGAAGTTAGGAAGTGTTGTTTCTCGTTCAAAATGAACAAAAAGCTCATTTACAACAGTTTAAATCTTTTTTTTTTTTGGCAAATATCGAAAAATCACTTTCTGGCAGACGATCACTGGCACACTGAACTGAAGTCAGAAATTAATCAAACACAACATTCAACCTCAAAAAACCGGGATGCAACTAAATAACTGTAATCTGACATCTTAATCTGAATTAAAAATAAAATACCGCTTTACTGCTTTTTGTTCGATTAAAGATCTAAAGATCTTATCCATACAGGTGGATTAACCCTATCAGAAACATAAAAATAAATAAATAAATTAGGTTTTACTCCCCGCGCGCCTTCAGCGCCACTTCCTGATACACCTGTTTGGTAGGTACTGTAGGTGAGTCCGCAGACGCAGTGGAGAGACTGAGTCATAAAATCGACTATGGACGGAATTTTACGGAAGCCTTGACGCAACTTTGGGCGTTTTTGTTTTTCCCACGCCAGTAGACAACCTTTTTAGTCTACTTTAAAATGCGTCGACCGCTCCGCAGAAACAGCGACGTCAACGCGGTGTTGTTGCTGTATTTGGGGTGCTGCTGTTTGGGTGAGTAAACCGAGCCAGCGCTCGGCTGTCCTGTCGCCGTGTTTAAGCTGAAGCCTCCATAGACACACAGGCTGTGGCGCGTCGGGCACACACCAGTTTGGACTGGTGGGCTGGCACTGCCATTTACACTATACCCTCGGTCTCCTGTCGATAATAACTTATTAAACACAGGCCGCTTAACCTTAACTTGACTTTAGCTCACCACTTTTTGTAGAAGTTTCGTTTTCAAAGCTACCAGATAAATGCTCCAGGCAAGGGAGGCCTTCGAGCCAACACTGCCGTAGACCCACTCCCTGAGTTAGTTGTAGGCCATATTTAACAGTCGTTTATAGCTTGTTCATTTTATAAAAACAAGTTGGTGAATATATATAATACAGACCAGTGAACACCATCATGAAGTTGTAGTAAACTCAGTCTCAAGTCATTGTCATCTAATTAATTCTTGTTGTGGTAGTCAGCCTAATTACTCAGAGGCCTGCTACTGTACTGCAGGCACAGGCTCAGCCCGTAATAATAACAGACCTCATTTTGAAGCCAGCCATGGAGAGATTCAGACAGCTGGTATGCAGTAACTGGCTTTAGCCAGGCACAGTACAAACATGGCGCTGAACTGTGGGCAGCTTCTCTAAGCAGCTGACTTTTTTTTTTTAAATGGTTGAAATATAGTCGTGGCTGCCGTGGGCCATAACAAAACAGGGAGAGATTGGTATAATTATAATTAGTCAAGCATGTCTGCCAGGATGTCTACAAACCCACTTCTGAAAATGTCGGGATGCTGTGTAAACTGTGAATTCAAGAATTCACGTCTCATAAACCCGTATTTTATTTACCATAGAAAACAAATGAAATGTTTAAACTGAGGAACTGTAGCATTTTTAAGACAAATATTAGCTTGTTTTGAATTGGATGGCATCGACAGGCTTTCAAAAAAATTGTGACAGAGCCGTGTTTACCTGAGCCTGTGTGGCATCCCCTTTTCTCTGAACAGCAGGTGATAAACGTCAGGGAACTGAGAGCAGCTGCTGGACTTTAGTGAGGGGAATTGTGTCCCATTTGTGTCTGATAGAGGATTCTAGCTGCTTAACAGTTCCAGGTCTTTTTTTTTTGGTAATTTTTCCTTTTATGATGGTGAAACTGGACTCTAGTCAGGCCAGTTCAGCACCCAGATTCTTTGACTATGAAGCCATGCTGTTGTAATCGCCACAATATTTGATTTTAGCATTGTCTTGCTGAAATATGCAAGGCCTTCCTCGATAAAGACATTGTTTGATGGGAGCACGGGTTTCTCTAAAAGCTGTATATACCTTTCAGGATTGATGGTGCCTTTCCAGATGTGCAAGCTACCAATTCCTAATGCACCCCCCCCTCCCCCAATACCATCAGAGATGCAGGCTTTTTAACTGTGCATTGATAACAAGCCAGATTGCCTCTCTCCATGTTTTCCAAAAATTATTTCAAATTTAAAGTCATCTGACCACAGAACAACTTTCTATTTTGACTCAGTGCATTTAAATAAATTTTGGCTCAGAGATGACATTGCCCTCTTTGGCTCATGTTCATGTGTGGCTTCTTCTTTGCATGATTGAGCTTTAACCTGCATTTGTGGATTTGCCACGATACCTTGAGCCCATGCAGTGATTTCCATTTAAAGAAAAGAAAAAAAAGAGGCATGCTTATTTTTAATGCAGTGCTCTCTGCAGACCTGACAGTCGCGTACATCTAATATTGATCTTGTGCCTTGTGCACAGATATTTCTGCATAATTCTTGGAATCTGTTGTTGATATTATATATTGTAGATGATCTGATATTCAAAGTCCTCTCAATTTCACAATGAGGAGCATTATTGTGATATTAATCCACAATTTGTATATGCAATTTTTTGCAGAATCGCTGCCCAACTTTACTCCTGCGAAACTTTGCATCTCTAAGATGCTCTTTTCATACCCAGCCATATTACTGACCTGTTGCCAATTAACCTAATTAAATGCAAAAAGTTCCTCCAGCTGTCTCTGTTTAGTACCACTTACTTTTTCAGCCTTCTGTTCCTGTCTCAACTTTTTTGAGAAGTGTTGCTGCCACCAAAATCAAAGTGAGCTAATAAATTCCATGAAATAGTAAAATATCTTAATTTAAAAAAAAATATTTTTTCAGTGTTCTGTTCTCAATAAAATATGGGTTTATGAGTTTCGCAACAGCATTATATTTTTATTTACATTTTACAAAGTGTCCCAGCTTTTACAGAATTGGGGAATTACAAATAGATGGATAGCTTTTCTTTGCAGGGTTACATACAGAGGACACCACAGTGTGTTCAAGTCACCCTAAAGTCTTTGTAGTTGAATTAGGCTGATTGGATCTTATCTGCCCATTTGTAACTTTGGCCTTATCATGCTCCAGGGAGTTTCTGGTGGAAACAGTGGTGTCATTCTAATAAGATTGTTTATATCTGGTGATTGCTTTATTTTACTTTTTTGTTAAATCCTTGGAGAAAAGACTTTTTTTTGAGGATTTCTTTCATGTACTCAAAAAGCAGTGTGTTAATGTCAGAGAAGTGGAAATGCAGTCAGTTTCACATACTAACTTTGGCTTAAGGAGGACAGTGACATATGCTCTTATTTATTTTATTTCCAGTCCCAGTTGGTCAGGCTGCTTATCAGTCTGCCAGTTACTGTTTCAGTCTAAAATATCTCAACAGCTGTCACATGCATAGCCAGAATATTTCTTGATCCCCAGAGAGTGTGACTTTCTGAGTTTTTAGGTAACTTTTCCTCGCACCTCAGTGGTGTTGACATTTGTACTTCATAGTAAAAATACTTTTACACTTTAAAAATGGCTCAGATTCGCTTGTGAACCATTTCTGATCATGTAGGTGATCCTCAAAATTTAATGTAGTGCCACCAGCAGCAGTTTGGGCATTTATTGAGGTAACTGTGTCTGTGAACCACAGCAGCAGGTTGGCGTCTGTCATTGTGAACAATTCATTTTGGCAAAGCTGCTGGCTAGATTGCTGTGAAATTTGCCACAGATCCCAAAGGCCCTATTAGGATAAATGGAACTGATTTTACTGTGACTTTTTATGTCGTGTCACATCAGGCCAAACTTTGCACTTTCTTTTTACTGCTAATTGGCAATCAACATGTTATAGATGGTGAATAGGGTAAAATTTCAGAGCTTGCAACACAGTCTGTACACTATAGTTGAATTCAGTCATCAAATATACAACTGCTGTGTATCCAGTGTTGGTGCAAATGGTCCTTTTGTAAAAGAAGCCATTAATTAGTTTTTTGTTTAAATGTATAGCATGCCCATAAACAAAGAGCAGTTTGTTGTGGACAGTGCTTATGTTTGACTCCCTTGGTATTCTCAGTAAAGAGATAACAATGAAAAGCCATCTAGAGAAAGACAAGGACAGAGCTTTATCTGCAGCTGAAGTCCCTTGAGAGACAAATGTAAAGCGAGATCTGTCACATTCAACAAGAGAGTCTGATGAGCAACTTGTATTAGAATACCACTCAGTTCTGTGTCTACCCAGAGGACTTTGCTGCGCTGACACTTTAATGTTGCCATGGTGCGAGCACATTTGGAGATGCTGTCAGGCTTTTTATTTAGGAAATTTCCTTACTTTGTGTGCTAAGTTTATTTTGCAGTAAGTGGGTAAAATATTACTTGCATTGCGTTCTCCGCACTTTCTTTTTTCTTTCCTCCTTTACACATAAATATGTGACTGTCCTCATACAACACGTTTGTTTTGTTGCTTCCTTCCCTGACCAACGGTGCTCTCTCTTCTTCTTTTTTCTTCTCTAATATTTCACCTCCAGCCCCTTCCCTGGTCTCCTCCATCACAGTGAATACTCCCTCAGAGCTCCATGCATCAAAAGGAGATGCTGTCACATTGTCCTGCACATTTACTTCCACAAGTAGGCCAACCAGTAAGATGACTATTAACTGGTCTTATCGACCCCAGAGCGGAGGTTCACCAGTGTCAGTAAGTATAATTTAATCAAAATTAACCTTAAGACAATGCATTTTCTATATAGTACCTCTAATTGACTCATTCTTGGATTTTTACACATTGAATGATAATTGAATAAGAACAAACAAATACTGTGTAGTGCACCAGTCAAATGTAGATGCCAGTTTAAAGTATTAGTCTGTAAAAGATAAGCCAGTTGGGTTGAGGGCAGGGAGACCGGAAAAAATACACACTGTGGAAGAGGCCAGAGATTGATAATAACTAATGATGCAGAGTGGTATATAAACACAGAGTGAAAAGAAGTGAGTGAAGAAGAAACACTCAGTGGATCATGGGAACCCCCAGCAGTCTGAGCTTTTTGCAGTGTGACCAGTATACATTTACAGGTATAGAATACCTATTGCAGATGAACAGTATCCGAAAGTCATGTCCTTAAGAATGGGGGGGGGGGAATCC
>VUQJ01011480.1:15487-27888 GCA_015108635.1 Andinoacara biseriatus
AAGTCAAATACTTTATTAAAAAAAAAAAAACTATATTGCCTCTGAAAGCATAATTATATTAGAACAGTAGCTGTTCAAAGAAAAGTTTGATTTATACAATATAAGTCAATGATAAAACCCAGATCATAAACACTAATCTGAATTTAAAGACAGGAGCAAAGACAGCACCTCACTCTGTAGCTCCCTCAAACTGACGTCTCCCTGCAAAGCCAACAATGATCCAGTGCTACAAAGTCCACAAACACCACACAACAGATGCTTTGCACTGGCTGCTATAAAGGCCAGATTAGCAAAATGATCAGAGCGTCTCCATTGTTACATTCACAGGCAAAGCAAAGGCATCAGCTGACAGTTAGCTCACATGAAAAATTGGTTTTCCATGATACTGAGACTCCACTTGGACTAAAATTCACTGATTAATATCCACTTGTTAGGTCAGTAAATGTTTGTTCCGCACTCTCTTGCCAGCAAAGATATAATAAACATGTCTGTGCTATCACCGTGTGCGCTGTAGGTCCAGCTGTTGATTCTGATGATCTGCTACCTTTTATTACTTTTGATGGCCTCGTGAAAAAAATCTGAAATTCCCTTTTTCTTGTGTGGTTTATAAAGTGTGGTGCAGCCACATTGTTGCAGGGAGTTGACTGAGCCTGAACAACCTAAGATCCACTATCAAGACTATAAAAACCTACTTAACCCTCGTAAAGGTTTGGGCTCATTTTGTCCCCAGAGGACAGCAGGTGGGAGGCATTACGTGGGTTAAATAAAACATTTAATTATCATGTTTCTATTTTCTAAAGGGAAAATTATTAAATCATAGATCATAGGGCAACTCTTACAGAGCAATAGAAATATCAGAAATGTTTCCAAAAATGTCAACAAATTATGAAACAAAGCACTGAAAACCGCCTGAAACATTTCGTTAGCCTCAGAGCATAATGGCCTAAGTCATGTTAGCCAAAACTGAGATATCTATCTAAACGAATTAACGCTGTTAGCAGAATAAAATTAGGTATCTCAAATTATGACTTAGGCCATTATGCTATGAGGCTAACGATATTTGCATATCACGTATCATTGCCTATTGTCATGTCATATTTTTGCAGATTTGCAGAGACTTGTTGCAGTTTGGGATTTGAATGCATACAGTAAACGTGCATGTGGTCACTTTTTGTCATCCCATTCTCAGTGCAGTCTTTAGAGCAGGCAGCACGTCACTACTGCCATCAATATGAAAGACAGTGACACCACTTTTCTGAGTGTTATGGTTACCTTACCTTTCCTAAGGTGCCCTAACCTGAAGTGTCCTTAAAGAAGTACTCCTTGCTGCACAACGTTGCCTGAGGCGAAATTTAAAAAAATGAATAAATTCATAAAACCTCTCTAACACTTCATATACACACCTGTATTTTTTAATTTAGGATTTATGTCATTTTAAAACATGATTACAGGGGCAATTATTTTGACCTCCTCCTGACTCCATGTGCTCCTGTGACACAGAAAAGATAAGATAATGTTTATTTGTCACATGCACAATTATACACAGTACAATGCACAGAGAAATTAATTTTTTACCTGCAGCCGATAATAAGGAGTAACTTTAGTGACTTTCATGTGTTGTTGGAGTGAAATTTAATACTTTTTAAAACATCCTGATTGGTTTGCGTCATTTAAGTTCACGTGTACAGGGCACAAAGCTTACAGAAACTTTCTGTTTCCCGGGGGAAACACTGTGTTGTAGCAGGTTCATTTACACCCCGACATCCATAATATGCCAAATTTAAAATTCTAACCCTTTTTTTTTTCAATCTGCCCAGCATGACCTGTGGAATACAAGGGAAAAGCCAACTTTAAACTAATAAAGTGTAACACTATGTTTTCATCGTTGCATTTTTATTCATTAAAGTACATTAATTAAGAACTTTTGAATATTTTAGAAAGAATAAATGCTATTAATTTAAATTAAAAGTAGAATCAACTGCAATTAATTCTCCGTGCTTCATTTGAGTAAGTGCAGAGAGGAGGCTTTCATCAAGAGCTGTCAAATTAGCCCTCATTAACATTAATTGGATGCAATACACCTAGTAGTAATTATTTTCCTTATTTTCTTTCTTGCAGCAATATCTTAAGATGTCCCATTATTATCAATGGTCCAGTGGAACACTTCAGTTTAATTGGAAACTGTCAAGTTGTTTACTGGGTTATACTGCATGGTACTGAGACAACAGAAAGCACTGACAAGCTTTCTCCACTCTCATCTCACTCTTAAAAAATGACTGATATCTACAAGTTTTTCTTATAGTTACAGTAAATACAGTGATTCATATCAGCAGCACATATTGTGATTTCCACACAGCCTTCTTTGGGACATAATAAAGGTAAACACGTCTGGAGTGAAATGAACCTGAAGTCTGAGCACCGAATGCTGAATTTCCTGCAGTAATGTGGTTGCTGTATTACCAATTCCTCCCTTGGAAAATGCACTGGAGCTTGCTCAGATAAGCAGCTGTCATTTGAAATGCTGCTATCTACTGACAGTTTGTAGGGCTCAGCGAAAACAGGGAGTGATGCTGCCGTTCTTAGTGAGGAAGGATTTTCTGCCTCTTATCAATGACTGGACCAACTGACAAGTTGCCCATGTAAAAACGCTAGAGGTCAGAGTCAATCAAGCTCAGTCTTTTGCGACAGACCACTCAAGCATGTTGTTATTTGATTTACCATACTAGGTGCTTTCAGATCAACAGTCATTCCACTGCAGGAAGATGGGTTTAATCTTTCAAATCCTGAACATCATGCTCCTAAAGCCCAGCTGTGTTTGGGTGGAGTTCAGTTTGGCATTTTAAAGTAGCACTGTCCACATAAATAATGCTATGATAAGATCACTCTGGTCGCTTCACCACAACATTTTCTGATTAGGGGCGCTCCTGTGGAAATAATATTAAAACTGGGGATAAAGGGTTGTTACTCATTTCCATGTCCTTAAAACTGAACATTTCTAAAGGCTGTTATCATCGATAGGCCGGCAGTTCACTCCTCAAACACCAGACAAAGGACTAGAGAGACATATCCTGGGTTTGATCACGTGGATCGCATAAACATTGGTGGCTCAGGGTGACGGTACCCTGCCAGGCTTCATATTTGACCTCAGTCTTTGAAGACAGCAAAGAGGTCGTGCAGATCGAGCAGTTAGCTGCAAAACAACCTTGTTTTTCAAATAAGAACACTGCATAACAATTGAAGTTGTTACCACTAAAATTATTTTTAAAAGTCCAAGTGTAGTTGTGCATTGCAATATTTAGCAGGGTATCATATACTTTATTTATGCCAATACTGTCAGTTTCTGAGATCTGGTGGATTTACTAAAAAAAAAGATTGTGTGCATTTATTTTTCTTGATATTGCTTTGCTTATATTTTTGCTGCACAGAGACCAGGGTTGTTAGCTTACAGTTATTTTCTGTCTCCCTTAGTGACATGATTGGAAACGAGTGGTTCTGGTCTTCTAATAAGGTTTTGTAATAAGTTCAAATATTTGAATTTCTTTCTGACTTCACCTTGAAAGTTAAGGTTTTTTCTCATATTTTTATATGCACATCAGCGATGTGTTTATTTATTTATTAGCTGTCAGTGTCCAAAGCATGTAATGCAACACAAAATTAAATTACAGCCTTTTCCTTCTGTTGAATCAGAAGAAAAAGGTTTATAGGGAGGGCGACAGAGACACAGTTAAAGCTCTGCAGAAGGAGTTGAGGGTGAAGATTGAGGAAGGGAAATGAGCCTATAAGCAGGGGCTGGAACATCAGCTGCAGCAGGATGGAGGGAAACAGGTGTGGTCAGGCATGAGGAAGATCACAGGGATGAAGCAGAAAAATGGAAATCTGCTGCCTGACGGAGACCCGGATCGGGCTGATGGCATGAATGCATATTTCAATAGATTCTGCAGCTCCTCCTCTTCTTACCAGCTGCCTGTGGTTCTTACTCCCCCCACCACCAACACAACCCCTACACCCCCCCACTGACTCAAACTCTAGCACAGTCTTCATGCCCCCTCCTCCAACTCAAGATCAGCCCCCCAGTCCAACCTTGAGACCCCATCCCTCTCCCCCTCGGAGGGGTCCTCTGCCTCCTTCCATCTGCTCACCAATAACTCTCCAGCAATTTCAGGTGAAGCGAGAACTGGACAGACTGAAGGTGGGAAAAGCAGATGGTCCTGATGGAATTAGCCCCAAACCTCTCAGAACCTGTTCCAGTCAACTGTTACACCCTCAGACACCTCTTCAACCTATGCAGGTTGAAGGTCCCTACACTCTGGAAAACATTGTGCATCGTTCCTGTTCCCAAGAGCAGATTCCCTGCTGACAACAGTGGCTACAAGCCTGTAGCCCTCACTTCTCACATTATGAAGGCTCTTGAGAGGCTGTCCTCTCATGTCTGAGACCCAGGGTGAGACGATACATAGACCCCCTTCAATTTGCGTATTAGCCAAGCATAGGAGTGGAAGACGCCCTCATCTACATGCTGCAGAGGACGTATGGGCACCTGGACTCCTCAGAACTGACTTTAAAGAGAATGTTTTTCATGAGTGCCTTCAACACAATCCAGCCACGGCTGCTCTGAGAGAAGATGAGGATGATGCAGATAGAGTCAGCCCTGTTCACCTGGACCATAGACTACGTAACCTGCAGGCCACAGCCTGAGGAACTGTGTCTCCAGTAAGCTACTGACAAATACAGGGGCTCCTCAATGGACTGTCCCTGTTTCTCTTCACAATCTATACATCAGACTTCCAGAACAACTGCGACACCTGCTTTCTTCAGAAATTCTCTGATGACTCAGCGATCGTGGGTTGTATCAGTGAAGGACAATAAGAGGAGCACATCAGGTGCAACCTCAACTGCCTCCAGCTGAATATTAGTAAAACCAAGGAGATGTTGATTGACTTTAGGAGGAAGAGACCCACATTGGCTCCAGTCACTATTCAAGACACTGAGGTAGGTGTTGTGTCCAGCTACAGGTGCCTGGGAGTGCAGCTGGATGACAAGCTGGACCGGTCCAGCCACACTGAGGCAGTGTACAAGAAGGAGCAAAGCAGGTTTTACTTCCTGAGGAGGTTAAAATCCTTCAACATCTGCAGACCTCTCCTGCTCACCTTCTACCAGACTGTGAGTTCTTCATATTATATCTGATGATTTATCCAGGATGTTTTCCAGGACAAATCAGCAAAGTGTGTGAACTTATTTCCTGCTTTGGCTTTTTCCTGTCTAACCAAAACTAATATCTAGGAACTTTTCCAAGGATAAATGTTTCTCCATAGATATACAAATTCCAAAGGCCAAATTTTCCGAGGCAAACTGAATCCAAACGCATAACCATAGAATAACCAAACTCAGATGCAAAGCTGTGACCAAGGTAAACTGAATGCTTTGATGCTCGAAAACAAAGATGATTTGAAATAAAGCAATGAAAGAAATACAGGTGTCTATTTGTTTCATAGCATTAAAAGCAGCAAAACTCACCACTGGCAACCAGCAGAGATACATTCTTGTTAATATTTCACAAGTTAACAACAACCACGGCTAGGCATAATTGGCAAGGTGGAGAGTGAGACAGAGATCATCATCTTGTTAAAACACTGATATAAATAACAATTCTGTTCATAGCAAAAAAAATTTATTTTAATAGGAACATTTTGAAGCACCAGTCAACGTACATGTAAGTGTAGTTTTGTGTTGGTTTAAAGAACAGAAAAACCTCAGTCGGTGTTTGACTGTTAGTGCATCAGGATTTTTCTTTCACAGTCAAACTCAATATGAAAACATTTTCCTCAGTAAGTCCAGGGAAAATTCATGCATCTGGAATGGTGTGGATGCTTTTTGGTTTTGGAAGGTTGAAAAAACATGCGCCTATCACATGTCCCCATGTTACGACAATATTTACGTACTCTAAGTCATTACTCACAATTTAAAATAATTCCTCAAGGTCTACGATTCATAAAGACTCTGATAATAGTTAAAGAAAGTTTAAAAGTTTAACTACCTCAGTGACCTCGTCCCCAGTTATGAGTCATAGGACTCCTTCTTCAGCTCGATGGCTCCCTTCACCTCTGGTTCGGGGATTACCACCATGACAAGGCACCAACCACCCTGCAGCCACAGCTTCTTGTGGCGGCCTGAACAATGGAGGCGCAGAACATGGTCCATTCGGACTCAATGTCCTCAGCCTCCCTCGTAATGCTGTCAAAGTTCTGCTGGAAGTGGGAGTTCAAGATCTCGTGAAACGTGACCTCTGTCAGGTGTTCCCAGCACACCCACACAGCTCTGTCCAGCACCCCCCACTGCCACCTGATCCAACTCATCACCAGGTGGTGATCAGTAAACTGCTCAGCTCGAGTGTCCAGATTGTGGTTTTGGTTATAAAATGAGTTGTATTCATGCACCTCCACCACAGAACAACTTTTGTGTAACTGAGTCACACCAGCCCTTTGAAAAAAAAACCGAACAGTTGGGCAGTTGTAGGATTATTTCTCTCTTACCAGTTCCTAAAAATATACTGTACAATTTAAAATAATCTAAAATTAAAGCAAAGTTTCCGTAAATCTTTTTTTGTGCTTGACCCCATAACGAACACTGGAGTTAAGTAGATAAATAAATAAATATGATCACATTCATCATGCTCATATTAGTCTAATTGCACGACACTGAAGAAGGAAATTAAACCCTACACCTACTTCTATGCCCCATTTGTCAGGAGTGAGTGGCACTGAGAGGTTTTCCCAATGCTGATGAATTGGAGCTGTTAAAATGCCGGAATGAAATGCTCTATCATTTCAGTGAAGTCTCAGGTCTATTAGATTCCAGATTCTATAGGAATGGCACGGCATTTGCAGAAATAAACAAACAAGTCGAGGGATAGGTCAGTCCTCAGATGGAGTCTGGGATGTCTGTAGTTGAGTGACCTTGGCTAACACAGCCGAGGCTAAACTGGTTGCCAAAGACTGTCTGATCCAATCAGCATTTTGTTCCGGATAAAGAACCTGCATCTTTTTCCCTGCTGGTGTAGGTTTGTCATTGCTTTTGTGTGCTATAGTACACCCTAAGAGAGTTTACACTAGAGTGTATGTGTAAAGAAAGCCATATTTGCAGAAATGACAAGATTCAATATAGATTTCTTTAGTCCAGCCAGCGAGTACAGCGGCTTCTTTGATATTCCATATATGCACATTGGCAGGTAAGATGCAACAAAAGCCAAACTGGCCCATAATTTTGGTGGCAAACGATGAATTTTCTACAGAAAAAACAAACAAACAAACAAACAAAAACAGTATACTGGGACAATTTCAGAAAGAAAAGTCAGTCATTTCAGTTATTTAGTTTAATTTTGCTCCAAACTCCTACTTGATTTTGCTTGATACAAATGAAATGAAGCTCTCTCTCTCTCTCTCTCTTTTTTTTTTTATTATTTTGCTCCTTTACTGCATATTTGAACAGGGTTAAAAAACAATTGCAACGACTTCAAAAACTTGGAAGATAATTCCTCTTTAGAGATGCTACTATTTATTTTGACTCTAAATTGCAGTTTTATCACTGAAATGCTTGATGAGGCCAAAGGGAGCCACATTCATTTGCAAAATAGCACCTGCAGTCTTATTTAGGCTATTACCTAAATAAACTATGTCCCAGGGAACCACATTAGAGGTGCCAGTTCTTCAAAGTCATTTGGTTCAGACTTCCATAAAAGAAAATCAATCCATTATGCAACCTGGCATATTATCACTGCATAGGTTGATATGGAGACAGCGGTAACCTAGAAGCACGAGAAGGAGAGTGGAGAATGAAAGGTCATTGCTCTACAGACAAAGCTCCTGCTGGTGCTGGTTGGTTTCACTATTCATTTGTTCATTTCATTTCAGTGTATCATGAAATGAACCCAGAGCAGCAGAATTTCATGCAAATTTCATTTCAATCAGAACAGAGAATTTATTCAACAATGATTTAAAATAGAGACAATGATGAAGCTATGATAACCTAATTCTTAATAGCTGTACACGATAAAATTATTGAAGATGAAGGCAGCACTCACTCCTGTAGAGCCCAGATTCATGACCAAGAGTTAAGACCTTATAATGCTCTCGTGATTAAGAGCAATTACAGCTGGGAAAAGAAGGAGCTGGGGAAAGAGTGGGATTGCATGAGCCTATCCCAGCTGTCATAGAACGAGAGGCAGGGTACACCCTGTAGAGGTCGCCAACCTGTCGCAGGGCTAACACCAAGAGACACACAACCATTCACACCTATGGGCAGTTTAGAGTAGCTGATTAACCTAACCCTAGTAAGTGCATGTCTTTGGACTGTGGGTGGAAACCAGAGTACCAGGAGGAAACCGACGCAGACACGGGGAGAACATGCAAACTCCACACAGAGCATAAGAGAGGGGCCCGGGCCATTCATTTCCATTCTTCATCCTCGAGTGGTGAAACGAACACTTCAAGGATCTTCTTAATCCCACTGACACACCTTCTGAAGTGGAAACAAAGTCTCTGGATGAAAGGGGAGATTTGTCCATCACTGGGGGGGAGATCACTGAGGTAGTTAGTCAACTCCTTCGTGGCAGGTCTCCTGGGAGAAAAGTCTAATCCAGAGTAATGGAGAAGAGAGGCCATTTGAACCTCAGATTCTGGGGGAATAATGTGGTTTTTGTCAGAGTTGTGGAACACTGGACCAGCTCTTTATCCTCAGGAGGATATTTCAGGGTGCCTTGGAGTTAGCCCATCCCGTCTAGGATGGCTGGGATGAGAATTAGGAACCCAGTCCAAGTCCAAGGCCATGGTCCTCAGTCAAGAAATGGTGGAATACCCACACTGGGTCAGGAATGAGTTACCCAAGTGGAGGAGTTTAAGTGTCTCAGAGTCCGCCGTCATGTGGAATTTGTACCAGTCTGTTGTGGTGGAGAGAGAGTGTTAAAATGAAGCTGTCGATTTAAAGGTCAATCTACATTCTTACTCTCACCTGTGGCGACAGGCTCCGTGCAGTAACCATGAGATTGCAAATACAAGTGCTGGAAATGAGCTTCCTGTGACGGGTGGCTGGGCTCAGCCTTAGAGATAGTGTGAGGTGCTTGGCCGTTCGAGTGAGGGTCTGAGTAGAGCTGCTACTCCTCCTCCTTAAAAGCAGCCAGCTGAAGGGGTTTGGCCAGCTGACAATGATGCCTCCTGGGTGCCTCCAAGCTGAGGGATTCTTGGAATGTCCCACTGGGAGGAGTGCCAGGGGCAGGCCCATCACACCCTGGAGAGATTATATCTCTGAATTCACTTGGGAAAGGGAGGTGGGTGTTTCTGGTTAGACTGCTGCTCTTGTGACCCGCACCTGTATAAGTGGCAGCAGATGGATGGATGTATGGATGGATGGATGATGGATGGATGGATGGATGATGGATGGATGGATGGATGATGGATGGATGCCAGCTGAAACTAATTATTCACTGTAGCAATTATCCAATGGAAGAACTTTTTTGGGGCCAGGCAGTATATATAACCTTGTAAACTCATGTTATAACCTCATGTTATAAACTTATAACTAAGTCATTAAGCAGTTTGTTTAATATGCATGTATAGTATGCAGTATTTGCAAAGGCTAAACAGATTTTAAGCCCTTTAGGCTGGGAATTACAGACAATCCATCATACAGCTGTTTATCAGAGAAGAAATGCATGAACTTGGCTGTGTCCCTGTTTTTTTGATTACTCTAATAGTTCAGTGACTCCTGCACCTCCTCAGCCAGCACTGGCATGCTTTTATAGATTCAACAGACACAGTTTGATGTTTGATTTTATAACTTGCTTACAGCATGCTGCGTAAGATTTTCTTCACTTAGTCCTGTTTTATTTGGTGCTTTTGTTGATAAGTCTGTAGCAGAGAGCAATTCCTTGAATAAACCTAACTGAAAAGATACAATAATATCTACAAATATATTTAAAGCTTGCATGTTAGCTGAACAATTACTAGGACTAGATCTGTAAAATCATATCATATATCTGCTATATATATCTGTCGTGCATCCACAAACATCCACAAAGTTATACGAATTGTGTGTGTGCTGAAAAATCTGAGATGAGTCTGAGTTGCAAATTGTGTTTTTTTAGGGAAGAATATCTACTTAGAGAAACACTGAATCTTTCACAAAGGCATGCGCACAGCTGGATCTGATGTTGACTCTGCCTGCTTTCAAACACCATCTTTACTAAGGAGAAAGGTTTTCTCTTCCACCCTCATGCATGTTTTGTAAGAAAATTCAGCCGTATTTTTGCATGTTACACATTTTTCTGTATTCTTATATAATGTCAGATAAAGGTTGCTTTGTTATTGTGAGATAGTGATAAAATGTGATAACCTCGGCACCATCATGATGTAACAAACTGAAGAACTTTAGCTTTTGTAATGTTACCAAATTAAAATAGTTTTAGTGATTTAATGATGCTGTTGTGCCACAATTGTGGCAACAAATGAGTTGTGTATTTTTTTCATCTGATTTTATTTTATTTTTATGTTTTAAACACTTGTACTGTGCTGTGAAAAGTATCCCCCCCTTCCTGATTTCTTAGTGTTTTGCATATTTGTCACCATACAGATATTTATTTATTTATTAGACAACCTAAAGTCAAAAAATAACACAAAATGAAGTTTTTAAATAATGATTTCACCTATTAAAACCACGTTGACCAACACAAACATAAAGGCTTTGCTTTTATGCCACATTTGATGAAAACCAGCACCTGAGAAAATATTGTGTGAGCTAATGAGACAAAAGTAGAACTTTTGGATGCTAAAAGGTGTAAAACTAACACAGTATTTCATAAAAAGAACATCATACTAACAATCAAACATGGTGGGGGGAGTATGATGGTCTGGGGCTGCTTTAGAGCCTGAATGACTTCCCATAACGGATGGAACTGTGAACAAGAAAATCCTGAAGAAGATTGTCCGGCCATCAGTTTGCGCCCTAAAGCACGAGCGCACTTAAGTTATACAGCAGGACAATGATCAGAAACACACCAGCAAGTCCACTGAATGGCTACAAAAAGTTTTGGGATGGTCTAATCAAACTCCATTTTACAATCCAATAGAGATGCTTAGACCTTAATCAGGCTGTTTCTGGTCAAAAACCCTCCACAAAATAATTCTGCAAACAAGAGTGGGCCAAAATTCCTCAGTGATGTGAAAGGTTGCAAACCTTTGATTGCAGTTTTTGCTACCAAGAGTGGCACAACCAGATATTAGATTGCACAAAGTTTTTCCTTTATTAAATGAAATCATCATTTAAAAACTGTGATGTGTATTTACTCTGCTTTTCTGTCAAGTATTAAAATTTGTTTGGGGATCTTTAAGTAATCAGGACGGGGGCAAATACTTTGTCACAGCACTGCAATTTAAACCACAGTTTAGATAATAAGAAGTCAGAAGCTTGTTTTGAAGTTTTGTTTTGAATCTAAATATTTTCACAACATGATGCTGCGAGACTTAAATTCTCACAGACACGTGTTCAAATGTGCAAATAAGAATTCCAAGGAGCTTTAAATAAACAAAAATTTAAAGTGGGTCAGAGGTGCACAAAGAGATGAATTTGAAGGAAAATCGAGTAAAAAAAACTTTTTCATTGCTCATTGTGTATTTTTTCTATATATATTTTTCTGACTCTGCATCAGGGTTTAAGGAACGTCTTTATTTTCAAAACGACATAGTCTTGCTCTTATTACCGATTACCTGAAATGCTAACAGGCCTTTTACAATTAACTGGCTAACAGCCCTGCAGCATCAGTCATCCTGTAATACAGCCCTGAAGATACACAGATACTTTGGCTCAGCTGTACTTGCAGTTATCATTGGATTAGCAGCAACACACAAAGCATTCAGAGCCCATTCATAACTGGGTTTTAAGTGGCATCTCAAGCTGTCTGAAATTCCATTATCATAATAATAATTTTCTTACTCATTGAGCACTACTGGAGCTACATGATTTTTAATACATCCTAATTTGCGTTTGTTGTTTTCTGTTCATGGCTAAAACATAATGAAAAGCCTGCACGTTTAAAACATGGTGTGCTGGGGGTGACTTTTGCTAATGAGGGAGGGGAATGTGACCATACTGCAGATATGGGGGCTGACAAATAGGCCATGGAGGCGCACCTGCTACCTTTGAACTTCACTTGACTCTATCTTTGTAATTTGCAAACTCAGGCCTAGTAACACTTACGGTTTTAATACAGTCCACGTGTGGAAAACAAACCATGAAAAAACAAAACAAAACCTAGTTACAAGCCCTCTCATTTCTGTGTGTGTGTGTGTGTGTGTGTGTGTGTGTGTGTGTGTGTGTGCATACTGAATGACCATCTTGTTACTTTCAAACCAGAC
>VUQJ01011487.1:2957-20280 GCA_015108635.1 Andinoacara biseriatus
AGGAGAGTTTATTTTTTTTTTTTTTTTTTTAATCTATATTCAGGTGTTCTGAATGTTTATTAGATTTCTCTTTACTTTCCACGAATCAACAACAAGCAAATTCTCACACTTAACTCTTTGAAATCCATCTTTTACATCTTTTTCAAAAGTGCCATGTGGTGTGTGTGAGCATGAGTATATCTGGTTGTGTGTGTGTGTGGCTGGACCTGAGTCTGGGCTTTCTTTCGTCCTGCCTCCCTGCTGCTTCTCGTTAGTCGCTCCTGTGTCCCCGAACTCTGGTGGGACTGGTTTCCTGTTGCCTCGGATTCCCTGGGGTCCTTGTTCTTCCACTGGGTTAGGGGGGTGGGGGGTTCTGTCTAGGACCTCCCTCTCCACTCTGCTGTAATCTGCAGCCACAGGTTTTTGTGGCTCTTGATGGGCTGTGGAGGACTCGGGTTTCCTGGGTCCCTCTCTGCCTGGCTTCCTGTGGGCGGAGCGATGGCTTTGCGCCCTTGTTGGTAAGTATATTTCATGACATAGACAGTCAGTAATGCAATCACAGCATAACGAGCCATGCCTCGTTTTGTTGTGTTACTTTCACATAAAATAATTTTTCCAGGTATTCTTTGTTTTGTGTTTTTGGTATGTCATCTTTTTCTTTTGTCTCTTGTGTTTTGTAGTTGCAGTAGTTGATTTGTTTTGGTTAGTTTGCTCGTGCTCTGTCCCCTTTTTTCCATCTTCTCCCCTTTCTCTCTCTCTCTCTTTTTCTTTCTCAGCCTGTCATCAGTGGAATTACTACAACATGCACACAAATAAATAAATAGAATAAAAAGACAAACATTAACAATAAAAGCTTATAGAGAATCTATAGAGCTCATTTTGGGAGAACAAATATGTTTGGCACAATAGTGCATTCAGATCACGATTCTACTTGCAAAAACTGCCAGATATGAAAGGTTAAAAAAAAAAAAGTGCCGCCAAGCTTTTTCAAATGTTTTTCACTCAGCATTTATGGTATATTGCAGGAATGTACAAACATGCGGACTACTTCGAGTCTGCGAATTATGTCAAAAATAATATACAATTTGACCCTTTAAGTTACTTTTTGACATTTTGCTTAATCCTCTTGACTGGAGGGGAAGGTATTAAAGCAAATTATAAAACTGATATCGTACACTATCTTAAACAATCCTTTGTCATTATTCTTTTTATCAGGTGTTTGTGGGAGTCTAGTTAGAGAATTATTATGCATATATACAAAAATTCTCAGTTATAGAAATAACAGAAAAATCTCCACAGATTAGTTATAATGCAGTCCCTCAAAGGACATCATAAAGACCAAAGTTTACAGGTCAAGTTTACCACACAGAGCAAAATAGCACGTGTGCGCAATCCCCAAATAGTGCCTATGCAGTAGGTGCGGTTAGCTTTACAGGTGATTTAAAAAGTTGCACTGTTTAAAAAATCCAGGCACAATCAGTTCATTTCAATATCAAGCAGAAATAAGACATGTATTTTTTGGCATTGAACACTGGCACGATTGCATGTCGCAAGTGACAGTAAATCAGTTTGTGTTTTATTCCCCTTCCTATATTTTGTGCCTTGAGAAAGTAACTCCCAGAAATAAATGCCACAGGTTTAGTCACAACAATCGCTTTGTTCCCACCGCTTACTTGCAATCTTGTCACTACGCTGTCTTTGTAGATACCATCATTTTTATATGCCAAAACCAGTCTGTGTATGTAGCTTCTGTTCTTCAGGTAAAAAGTTATTTGCCCTGACCTACTGTATACTGGGACAGTTTTTAACAATAAAAATACAGAGCTGGGAGCTTATTATTGAGACTTATATTTGTTATCTTTGACATAGGATGTGTCAGTCTTCACTTTGGTAATTTTTATGAAGTGAGCCTAATGACTGTCACCAATTTTGGAATTAATAGTTTTGAATCTTTATGTCTGGACTAAAGACTTGATCTAGTTTATTGGGACTAAGAACTGACATATGCAATTGAGAAAGCAACTGTCCTGTCTCTGTGTTGTATTGTAAGCATTTATTATAGAGAGACTTTTGACAACTTATTTCAGCTGCTTCCTTTAGGGATTACCACAGCGGATCATCTACCTCCACCTTGTCCCATCTCTAGCATCCTGCTCTGTCACACCAGCCCTCTGCCTACCTTTCTTCACTACATCCACAAATCTTTTTCATGGTCTGTCTTTTTTCTTCCTGCCTGGTGCCTCCATATTCAAAATCCTTTTTCCACTATATCCACCATTGCTCCTCTCCAACATGTCCAAACCATCTCAACCATGCCTTTCTCATTTTTTTCTCCAAACCGTTCAACCTGAGCTTTCCCTCCGATATCCTCATTTCTAATTTTGTCCATCCTGGTCACTGAAAAATCTCCATCACTCCCACCTCCAGTTCAGTCTCCTGCCTTTTTGTTAGTGCCGCCATCTCAAAACCATCATAGCAAGTCTCATTCTTGTCTTGTAAACCTTCTCTTTAATGCTTGCAGCTCTTCTTCTGTCACAAATCACCCCTGACACTTGTCTGCACCTACTCCACTCTGCCTGCACTGTTTTCATCACCTCTCTTGTGCACTGTCCATTGCTTTGGATGGTTGACCCCAGGTATTTAAACTCACCCTCCTACACTACATCTGTTCCTTGCATCTTCTCTGTTATAACTGTCACCCTCTCATTCACACACATGTATTTTGTTTTACTTCTAATGACTTTCATTACCTTTTTCTCCAGAAAATACCTCACCTTTCCAGGATCTCTTCCACCTGCCCCCTAGTCTCACTACAGATCAAATGTTATTTGCAAATATTATAGTCCATAAAGACTCCTGCTTGACCTAATGTGTCAACCTGTCCATTATCATTGCACACAAGAAGGGACTCAGAGCTGACCCCCAGTAATGGCAGCTGCCAGTGTACTCCTAGTCCCAAACAAGAAGGTTGCATCAAGTGTAAAATCTTGACTATTTTCATTAAAAATGGCCAAAAAACAAAAACAAAACAAAACAAAAAGAGTAGTTAAACCTTTAAGGCATCTAAGAATGTAAAAAGTGAAGATATGCCCCCTTTCACACTCAAGCACAATGGAATAACAAACCATATAATATCCATAGTTATAATGTGTGGAAGTCATTTTCTTCAGTAGCTTCAGGTCTGTTTGCAAAACAAGCATACCGAACGTTTTCATAATGAATTTCCTGGTGTCTATACAGCACTGAGTTGTACCTACCTAATTCCAGCTGTTATGCTACTGCATTTTAATGCCAGCGGGTGCACTTGACTGCTGTCTTACACAAACTCTAAAAGCCCAGAATAAAACACAAGCATGTATATGCAATTTTTTAAGAGAAAATTATGAAGAAAGATTTTGAAAAACCATTACAGGTTTTGTACCATTTAAGGGTGAGAAATGTACATCAAGCATTTATTAGGAAAAAACGAGACACAATGAATGTTTAAATAAATGACAATATTCCATGTGGCTTTCAGCAGCTATAGCAGGGAAAAAATAAGACAGCGATGAAATGGGTCTGCTGTGGCAGCTGTGGAGGCTCAATGGGTGGCCAGCACTATCAAGGTGGTATTTGAACCTTTCATCTTAAAAGCAAAATGTCTTTTTCCTTGAACAGTCTTTATGCAATGTTTATTTATTTAGTTTTTAGAAAAAAAAACCTTTATCAAGAACATTATCACCTGCCAAATGATTTTTGAATTGGGTGAATTGAGTGGCAATATGTGTTCCTTATGCCAAGCATTTTGGCATGAAATGCAGCTACAACTTGCAAATCTTCCATGCTGTCAGCTTTAAGTGGACAAAAATTATTTCATCTATAGGATTTTGAACATTTCAGGTGACAAGTGAAAAAAAAAAGAGACCAAATGGAAATGTGACTTTAGCTGCTTTTTATGGTTCTGATATCATTTTCATAGTATTATTTTGTAGCATTTGGCAGAGGACATTGTCACGGCTAATGGCTCATACAAAAGGTGGACTCATACGCAGACTCTGTAGATGCAGTAAACTATTAGCGAAGGGGGCGCTTTGAGCTCTTGATTTAACTTTTCCCTCTGACCATTAGTTTGAGGGTGGTAACCTGAACTGAGACAGACTTTGGCTCCTAAAGCAGTGCAGAATCTCGTCCACACCTGGTAAATAAACTGGGGTTATCCGTCTGACACAATCTCTACCAGGATCCCGTGGAAGTAAAAAATGTGTTCCACTAAAATATTAGCAGTTTCAGTGGCAGAGGATAACTTGGTGAGAGCAATGAAATGAGCTGGGTGGCAGGTGAAACGTACTGTGTGCCAAGTGTATTATTGCGGAGTAGAGGTGGAACATACCAACAATCCTGTACCTGGGTCCCGTTCTGACAGGAGGGCTTATTGAATGTCATTGTTAAAATCCCAGTTTATTGCCACATGGTATAAGTAGAGGAAAGGATTCTCACTAGTTTCAGGTTTTCATGCTCTGCAGCAAACTGTCAAGACAAAGCATCTGACTTGACGTTCCAAGGATGATATTAAAGATGATCTTATTGATCTTATGATCAATCCAAACCATAAACAGCTACTCAGTCCCCTCCAGCCAGTGCTGCCACTCCTCAAGCACTAGCTTCACCACAAAGAGTTCATAGTCCCCAGCATTATCGTTTTTGCTCCATGGGGGAAGAAGGTGCATGGCCAGAGCTCACCTCCTGGCCCAGATCTCTCAGAAAGCACTGCACCAACTCTGGAGTCAAAGGCATCCACCTCCATGACGTATTGTACCAGGACGGGTACAGAGGTGAACAATTCCTTGAGCTAAACAAAGTTGGTGTCCTTCTACAGAAAAACAAAGGGTTCCTTCACATTGGTTAATTGGGTGAGAGAGGATGCTAACTGACTGTAGTTTTGGATGAATTATTGGTAAAAAATTTGCAAAGACAAAGAATTGCTACAGCTGTTTCCTGGTAGTTCGGCTCTGCCACTTCATCGTCCATCTTCATCTGCCCTCCTTTAAATATGTAGTCCAGAAAGGAAACAGTAGATGAATGAAACATTTCTCAACTTTTACATCTGGTTCTCAAGCAAGCTTTGCAGGATCCTGCAAAGATGGACCTGGTGTTTCTTGAAGTATTTAGAAAAAAAAAAATCAGAATACCATCCAGATAAAGTCAAAAATGTTCAAAAAAGTCCCCAAGTACAAAAGATCCCAGAGTACATCATTGACTAAAGCCTGAAGGGGATTAGAAGGTACTCAGTGTGCCAGAATACAAATTAAATACAAATGTCAATTTTCAATGCGACTATTAGGACCGAAAGTGTCAAGAGTGTAAATCCCAAAAAAGTTCACGCTGTAAGAGAAGTGTGATATGCTTAACATTGTTAGCAACTTGAGTTTTCTGATCATGGTTTCTGGTAGCACATCTATGTTCATAAATGTTTAATAGTTCAGGAAGTGTATGCCAGCACATGTGGACATTTAATCATATCATTGGTTATATTTGAGATTATCCCTTTAAGGGGAAAGGTTTTTGCCTGTGTGTTAAAGCTAGAATGTCTGTGTTACTGTATAAGTAAAATCACACAGTTGACAATGAATCATTTTTTTATTATTATTATTATTATTATTATTATTAAGGGTCTCAGAAAAAATATCAACATGTGCTTTTCTCCTGTAGGAAACTGAAATACCATACTGTATATGCAATCAACTACAGGTTGAGATGCCTTTCACCTGGTATTCTTTTGGCACATCATTAGCCCCTTTTTTATGTGTGTGCGTGAGTGTGAATGTGCAGGTATGTCTGTATCCGTGCAGATGAGAGGACATGCACGTGATCTGCACTAAATCAACTGTGGTGAACTTGATTAATTATGAGAGAGATACATTTTAGCAAGTGTCACCAGCAAAATGAACCTCAGTGAATGAACTAGCATCCAGACACCTAAACAAGGATAAAGAAACCAGTAGAAACAAAACCAGGGAGTGTGGTGATTTTGATGACACCCCTACTGCCATCAAAGTGACCAGAATAAGTCCAAACACAGAACGATGATAAGAACCCAAGTGGCTGCAAGGCCAAGAAGCAGTGGACACCTGTGAGCCGAGGCAGAAACATGCAGGAAGGTTTCCACCAGTGCCTGGGGCCCCTGGAGTGATCACTTCCTGTCTGCACGGGAAAAACTGCTCCTGATCCTGCTGACAATGAATCCTTAGTAATAGGATTCATTACCTGTTTAGATGAAGTGCATCAGAGGTAAATTTAGGTAATGCTAACTAAGGAAGCCAAATTGCTTTTTAAGGCCACCCAGAGTTACTGCACACTGAAAAAAGTTAAAACAATAACTGCGTACAGCTTTGTTTGCTTTTTTCCTGTTGTGTATCAGTGAAGCTCTTTGCACCAACATGCTCCCCACAGGTGTTTATTTCTCTTTACGTAAAATTCACACCACTGATTATACAATACAGCACATACCACGTGAATATATAGTATAATCAATATTACCTACAGATATAGGTCTGTATAATTAGTAGGGGTCTATCCAAACCTGTATTTCATGATAGACCTTCCATCCAATCACAAGCAGGGGTGGTCTCTTCCAATGATGTAAACTTGGACTTGGCTGCCAGAGCCATTACCTGTCAGGAATTAGTAAAATATGCAGCTGTATTTGGCTATTCATGCACAAGTCCTAATCTTTCAACCCAAATAGCAATAGATATTAGTCATTTCTTTATGTAGTGCTTGGCCTGCTCTTTTACCTACCTACTATTAAACAGCATCTTAGTGACTGGATTATATTCGCCCAGCCTTGTAGTAGAATTGTCCAAAGGCATCAACACTTACAGATAGTTTGAAGATGCAATCAGTAGCAGGGAAACACTGACTTTGTTGGTGACTTATTAGAATATACCCTAACTACATACATTATAAGCCAGGCTATTAAAGATACAGACAAATATGCAGATTATTACATAAAGATAACTTTAACCCCTTTGTCCCTGATGCATAAAGAGACAAGTGTTCCACGAGGAAACAAATGCGACTTATGGAAGAAATAATGTTAACATACCGAGGGAATGTCCTTTGTTTAAAGTTATAAGAGCCATGGACTAATGTCTTATATCCTTGCCATTGATATTCTTATACAGCTATTTCTCATTATTCTGGGAGCATCACAGAGTCAATGAAAAACTAAACGACAGCTTTTATCTTACTGCTGCATTACAGAGAGGAAATGAATACTGATATTAAACAAAAAAAAAGAAGTGATTACCCATGGTAACATTATAGCATTTTGATTTGAAAATTACTTTAGAGTAGGCCATGTTGCATTTTAAAATGTCAAAACTTCTTAAGTCACTACCTCATCACATCCTGCCTATGGCCATGTGATTTTTTTAATCCATCCTTTAAGGGTCTGAGGCAAGTTAAGATAACCTACAGTTGTAGTCACAAGTTTGCATACACTCATGAGCTTGAATGTCACGGTAATCTGGGTCTTTTATTTCTTTAAAGTGTTCTTTTTTAGTGGAATAATTTTATAGTATCCATCTGAGTTTAAAACAAGACTTGGGTGCACAATTTGCGTTGGAATTTGTGTTAATCCCCAGAGGGACAAATTATAAATATAGCCTCAAATATATACATGCACTCACTTAAATATTAAAGTAGTGCTGACGTTCTACAATGTGTTTTAATTTGAGGTTAATTCCTATTAACTTGTTGTTGGTGTTCATGACTGACTACAACTGGTAACTGACAGCATTCATTGGTTTTATCAGTAACAATGAGAAAGTCCATGGACTGAGGAATAAACTTAAACTCAGCTTGTATTCACAAAAATACTAAATATACACAGGGCTGGACTAGAGCTAGAAATACACAATCTAGGACGAAACTAGGATTAAACAGAGCACGCTGCATAAGGAGAAGCCACGGAAGAGGACACAAAGAACTCAGGAGGACATCGATAATATATACACACACAAGGTAATCAGGGAGAGTGGACAAAACACGATGGATGTTAAGAAGTTGTGAAGCTGAGAGAAGATGGAAAATCAGTCAGAGCCATTGGCTGATTGACCAACATTAAAGCCAGTACAAAGTCAGTACAAAGTCAGTACAAAGTCAGTACAAAGTCAGTACAAAGTCAGTACAAAGTCAGTACAATGGTCTGGAATGTCCTAAAGAAGAAAGAAGTCACGGGTGTACTAAGTAATAGATGTCAAACAGGTAGACCAAGGAAAACAACTGTTGATGACAGAAACATTGTAAATGCTGTAAAGAAAGACCCTAAAACAACTGCTAGTGACATCAGCAACAACCCCCAGAGGGCAGGAATGAAGGTAAATCTACTGTTTGTAAAAGACTTCATGAACAAAAGTACAGAGGCTTCACCAGAATATTCAAACCACTAATTAGCAAGAAGAATTGGAAGGTCAGGCTGGAATTTGCCAAGAAGTCCAGTTGTACAGTTTCATGGACTGATGAGACAAAGATTAACCTTTAACAAAGTGATGGAAAAGTCAAAGGTTGGATAAAGAAAGCATCTGCTCAGGATCTAATCCCAAACATACAAGCTCATATATGAAACAGTGGAGGTAATGTCACAACTTGGGCTTGCATGGTGTCCTCTGAGACAGGCCCTTTAATCTTTATTAGTGATGTCATGCATGTTGGCAGCAGTACAAAGAAAGATGCAACCAAACCGATTGGGGGATCCCTCATCATGCAGCAAGATAACGACTGTCAGTCACAGCCTTGATACAGTTATCCAAGCAATCTATTTTAAGTTTTTTGATTCCAGTACTTTTGCTCATAAGAAAAACGTTTGCCACAATTTTCCAAGGTCTGGAAGAAGACCCAAACTGTCACCCCCAGATGAGAAGAAACTTGGTTAAGATGTTCAGGAACAACTCAGAAGCCACCAAGGCTCAAACCTCCCATGAACTGGAAACTGCTGGAACATCAGCATCACTGTCCACTGTGAAGCAAATTTTTCCATTTTCCAAGTGTCATTGTCTCGTATTGGATGCTCTGAATTCTCACACTGCCTGCAACACACCTGACTGCAAACTCTCTGTGCACACCAGAGGTCAGTCAAATGTTTGAGGAATTGAAGATTCTCAGGAAATTGATTTCGACCTTAAACGCTGGTTCGGGAAGGGGCTATTTTTAATATTTCTGTATTTAGAATGAATGTTTATTTCCAATTGTCATTAATTTCCATCTAAGAAATATGCCCTCCAAGCTCCAATTGCCTTAACACACCATGGTGATCTAGCAGTAAAGGAAGGTTCAATCTATTGAGATGAAACAGAAGCCAAAGAGTTTGGTCGGAGAAGTGCCAATACAACATTAGACCTACATGGATAACATTTCTGTATAATGCTATGTCCTGAGAACACCTAATTTTTAAAAAGCAGCACTCAGCAAACACTGACAGGAAGCACTTATCATTTTTACTGTTGCTATGCAACAGTTGAAAGTCACCTTTTCCTGAATTCAAAGTGTTCTGAATACCAGATATACTTAATCCTAAAACCTCAGTCAATTATCTGAGCACTAAAGCACTAAAGAAAGAACAAAAGCATGAAGTTTCATGTTTCAAAAAATGCAAAAATAAACATAATTTTAAACACAGCCATCGCTGATGAAAGAACGTAACAGTGGGATACGAGTGCAAATTGAGTGGACTGAAAAGAATAGCAAATCCAAGAAATGCTCATGGAAAAGCTAAGGAAGGACCAGGAGAAGAAAGTTGCTGGTGAATTTGCGACTTCAGTTACCATGGTGTAGCAACCGGTGCTTTTTCCCAGCACCACCGTAGTAGGAAAGAGCCCATCATCAGTGTCGCCCGAGGGCTGATGCTACAACACATCTATCATCTCACAACAAAAGGTGACCCGTGTTAGCCGTGTCACCATCACTGTAATATTGCTGAGTGTTTTAAGACTGCTGCACAGAGGACCATGTGACAAATGCTCATACACTTTTTCAAGCTAAAACTGCACCAGGTGAAAGCTTTATAGTTCTATGTATTTGTGTGTGTGTGTATATAGTTTGTAAAAAGGCTGGTCCTTATATAGCAACTCTCTACTAAATTTTGAGCACCTAAAGCACATACTACAAGTCTCATTCACTTTAATCACACACACACACACACACACTCTCTCTCTCATCTAGTGCTTTTATCTGGACCTAAGCACTTTTCCAAAACACACACACTCGAATAGATGCGTCGTGACAACTTGGGGTTCACTACTTTGACAAGTGAACAGGATGAGCCGGGAATTGATCCACTGACCTTCCAAGTAGACGATCGCTTTACATCCTGTGCCACAGCTGCCTCTTTGCAATGCAAGCAGACATATTGCAGAAAAGTTGGGATGAGGATATTTGAGTTGCATCACTTCTGTTTTGCTGAAATAAGCAAGGCCTTCCTGAAACAGATTGGTGTGATTGGCAGCATGTGTTGCTCTAAAACCCATACATATTCTTCAACATTGATACCTTCATAGTCTTTACTGTGAAAGTTTCTCATGCCATGTGTAGTAATATACAAACACAAATGCTGACTTTTGAAATGCCTTTTGATTAATGCCGTATTTGCCCCAAGATGAGGTCTGGGGGTTATGTGGGGAGCAATAGATAAAACCAGGACAAAGACCAAACAGGCAAGTGTTAAATACTGATTTTTATTAAAAAAAAAAAAAAATCAACTCAAACAGACAGCAACACCACTATCAAAATCTCAAACACAAGGAGATGGCAGCACTGCTATATTGATGAGGAAACCCAACAGAAAGAGACCGCAACACCACTACATCACCAATAAAACTCAAAGAACAGGAAGAAAGTCCCAACACAAACTAACATGCCCTGCCAGAACACACAAGAAACACAGTCAGCCGAGGCCCACAATACTCACTAGCAGAAAATGCCTCCAAAGTCTTTTTTCACGTGCAACTTACACACCAGTCTCAACCAGCTCTCCTTTCACCATTCCCTCCACTGGGTCCTGCACACACTGGCTTTTATAATTAGCTGGGCCCCATTGCTAAGTGAGCCCAGGTGCAGATGAGGGATGAGTCCTGGAAAAAGAGAGAGAGGCAGCAAGATAGAGGGAAATAGGAGAGTGAAAAAAGGGGCAGCCCCACACACATACAGCCACACATCTCTACAGTCTCTACAACATTTAACCCCCCTTATAACCAAAATTATGATGTTGGAAACAGGCATACATAACACAGGGGGAGGCGGGTAACAATCAGACTGCATAGATACTGGACATCAGTGCAGAAATGAGGCGTGCCATCAGATTTAGGGGTGAGCAGACTGGGAGAGGCCCACGGGCTATAACTGGGTTGGGCTAGCCCATTTTCCACGAAGCACTGCACCTCTTTTTTCCATTAATTATCATTTTGCGACAGGGCAGCGGTATGAGTGCTGCTCGATTTGCGCTGGGTCACCAACATCAATGTCATGTTCACTGACAGAAGGTTGTAAAATTTAGATTATGTATATTTTCTGTGCACGGTTCAGCTTAACATTTGTGGATGAAAAACTATGTTCAGTGACAAAGGTTTTCAGAACCACACAGTGATTTTCTCTACACAATATTCACTGTTTGTAATTCAGTGCTTCAAGAGGGCCCAGAGATCATGGCCATTCACTACTGGGTTTTCAGCCGAGTACCTTTTGCCACTCTTTTCAGCAATACAACTTTGAAAACTTCCCTTCAGGAAATGCACACAAAACTCACCACCTAATGTACAAATAAATATAACAAAAAGCAAAAGACAGAATTTAACAAAGTTAGAAATGTCATGGTCCTGGGTGTCTGACCCAGCGTTTTGTGTTTTAGACTTTGAACTATCAGTTTGAGTTTCCTGACTGGACTGCCGGTGTTTTTATATTCAGTTATTTGTTCTTGGTATCCTTATTGTTTGGTTTTCTGTGTGTCTGTAATACTGAAATTATCAGTATTATTATTATTGTTTACTTTGTATTTAATCTTTTGTTTCAGTTCTCAGGCTTCTCCTGTGTTCCCAGCACCGTGTAAAGTTTTCGTTGCTGATTCCGTGTTTTGTTACTTCCTGTTTTATTTAGCATGTGCATTGTGTTTAGTTTTGCTTCTCCTATTCCACTGTGTGAGATCGTATACATTTTACACAAACACCTTTATCAGTTTAAAGAAGCATGATGTTTGCAGAGTCATATGTGATATATGTAGAATGTGGTTGCTGAAAGGAGCAAAGACTTTCCTGACAAAGACATAATCTGGATGTTTCACCGCAGAATGAAATGGGTTTGCATTTGGTCTGGACCCCATGCAACTATGTAGACACCTATCCTTTGTGCATGTTTGGAACATATAATCCAAGCCAACTTCTTCTTTCAGCTTCTCCCTTTGCTTCCACCTCACCCCATACCTTGCATCCTCTTGTCACATCAGCCCTCTGCATGTCCTTCAGTACATCCACAAGCCTCCTCTGTGGTCTTCCTCTTTTCCTCCTGCTTGGCTCCTCCATCTTCTACATCCTTTTTCCAATATATCCACTATCGCTCCGCTGCACATGTCCAAAACATCTCAACCTTTCCTCTTTAATTTTGTCTCCAAACCACTCGACCTGAGCCGTTCCTCTGATAGACTCATTCCTAATCCTGTCCATCCAGGTCACTACAAATGAAAATCTTATCATCAACTCTCCCACCTCCAGCTCAGCTTAGTTTGATTATATGCCAGGAAGTCACTACATTTTAAAACTTGCAATGAATTATGAAAGCACAAAAAAAAAGATTAATGTGTATCGTTTATAATTTATTCAGAAATGTAAAGTGTATGATACATCATCCCTACCTCCAACTGTAAAAATCATGAACAGCATCAATCCTTTTAAAATCACACAGCCTTTAGTTTCTGTTTTGCTCACAATGGCTCAAAAGGTCATGTCAAAGTGTCCTTGAACAAGATATTGAATGCCAAAATGCTGCAGATGTGTTCACTGATATGAGTTATGGGCAAAAGTGCTGTATGAATGGTTGAATGTTTCTTGTAGTGCAAATCCTGAGTGAAAGGCAAAACTAGAAAAGTGCTCTATCAAGCTGCTGCAATCTTTACTTTCCTACACATTCACTATCTTAATACTGTTATTTTTCATACACGTGTCGCTACTTAGCACTTATAGCAGCTAAGATGTAGAACTTTAATTCCACATTAATTTCAACTTGCCACCCCAGATCATAGCTGGGAGCCCGTTTTGGGTTAATTTGAGGGGGGGTTGTCATGTTGTCCATCAGTCTATATGGACTATACTACTATACTAAAGGGAAAATGGAAGACATACAGACCCTGACTTTTCCCTACACTACTGTCTAAAACTGACTTGTAGTTGATACATACATGACGATGTTTTCACAACCAGCACCATACATTTTATATATATATATTATATATATATATATATATATATATATATAAACACTGATCAAACAGTGAACTCCTGCTGTCACTTTAGGGGACTGCTGGGTCGGCTGAATTTGCCTTCCTTGCGTCTTTTGTTTTTTCTCTCCTGCCAGCGTTCACCGCCTCAGGCCTGTGTGTGTTGTGCCTCCCAAGCAACAATGTCACATTGAAGAAACATACGTGTCCATCAGGGACATGCAGGGTGGCTGCACCCGAGCCTTTAGTGAATCTTAGGTTTTTAACTAGAAACTTTATTTGCTTATTTGTTAAATGTGTTGTTTTCCAAAGAAAAGGTCGAGTTGCAGTTTTTGTACCGTACACCCCAAATCCAATTGCTGTCAGTACATTCAAACTGGAAAGGGATTCAGTTCTCATAATAAATACATAGCTATGTATAGAGCTGACAGCACAAACTATAACAGAAAAAAAAAAACTAGAGGAAAAAGGCTGTCAGCATGGATTTGTTTAAAAGTTTTAAGTTTTGCCGCAGGGCTATAAAGTATATTGATTTTTATATTGATATCTCCATTTTGTTTTGTCTTTTTCCCTCATCATAAAAGTCAATGTCAAAACAGAATATTTCAGCATTTATGCAAGCAGGAGAAGAAACCTACACGTTGAAGAACAGCAAACAGAAAGGGCTATTTTCTTGTCAAAAATAACCTTTGTTTCATTTACAAGTGAGGAGACACATTGCAGAAGTCATTCATTAATTATTCTGTGTGTGTCTGCCAGGGAGAAAAACAAAACAGAAGAGTTTGGTGATTGGCCTCTCCAGGATGCTGCTCTGGGTTCGGGTCTTCCATTGTTATACTGTTAACACTTCCTCCAACATTTCCACAGAGATTCTAGGTGCAGAGACATAGACACAGTCGGCCATGTTCGTCAGTAAGCGAGTCTCAATAGACCACGGATGACCCATTCTAAATGAGTCTTTATGGCATAAGGCCCGTCTCCTTGGCTGTGAGTGGTCGAATATTTTTCAGATAAGGCCACTTTTGTGTGTCTTTGTCTGTAACACTATTTCTGTGATTTACAGGAATGTTGAACTGTGTGAAGATTTCAGGTAAGTGCAGGAATTCTGATCAATTACACAGTTTGTATTCAGACCTCCTCTTGTTCCATGGTTCTAAGGAGAATATCTGTTCTTTTGCTTTCAATATGATGATCTTCCATCAGCTTCTCAGTACAAAAGCAAGCAGGACTTTCCAGATTGAGGAAGGTATAAGTATGTATGACTTTGATTCTTTTAACAGAGTTCACCTACACACACACACAAAAGTTTGCAGATCGGTGCCCCAGCACTAGTTTGCTGTAAAGACATAGAAATAGTCACAAGGTTGCTGCTGTACAGACATTGGGTTGCTTCACTTGGCCGTCTTTCTGGCCCTGTTGGGCGGAAGGCTGTTGAGCTGATGTTTACTGCTGATGGATATGCAGAATCGTAAGGTTTTTTTTTTCTGACATGTCAGAGTCAGAAAATTCTTACAAGAATTCCTCATGTAACCTTTAATGAGGCATGCATAACACGGACTATTTTCTTTTAAGAAGTAAACCTTTTCTTTATGTTGTTCAGAAGCCATCGAGTGGCAGGTTTCCATGAAGTAGTCTCCTTTGCAGAAAAGGCAGGGCTTCATGAAGGTCACTCTTGTAAAGTTGTTTGGCTCATCTTCTGCATGTTTCTCCAGTTCTCTTAATTTCTCTGTTGTGTAGTGGATATAACAGGAGCAACTGCAGTAGCAAAACTGTTTCTTTCCACAGACCGCTTCTGCTGTTCAGGTTGTTTTATGGCCTTAGCAGAGGACCAAACACCGGATCCAATAAAGTTTTTGCTTGTGTGTCAATAAATTCAACAATATGATTAAATTTTGCTCTTTGCTGTTTTTGTATACCTCACATGCGCTGATTCTTGTACTTTGTATGAAAAGTTCACCTGGATAAGTTGAATATTAGATGGCGTGTCAAGCTCAATCATATGTTGAAGATGCCTGGCAACATTAAAGCAGCTTCTTAAGTACATGACATAGCTGTGAAGTTCTCTTCCATTGTCTTCTTTTATGACTCAAAGCTTTATTATTGAAGGCAATAAAGGGACCATAAGGATCGCCAAAGTGAAAGCAAAGATGATGTTTAGCGTCCACATACTGCAGTCCACATCTATATGTAGACAGGGCCGAACAAGTTCCCTTGCTTCACCTGCAATATATTGTTCAGGGAAGTAAAGTCTGTCAAGATTACTGTCGGTCTTTCTTTCTACATAGTTTTAAAAAAACTGAATACACAGGCCATAGCTGAAGAAGTCACCATTAAAAACAGGTACTTCTCTTGTAGGGAAAGAAGCCTTGCTGTATAATGAAGTCAGAAAGATCACTGTGTGTGTGTGTGTGTGTGTGGAGTTGGTGAAGAGGACAGTGAAAATAATTGAGAGTGGGTTGATCTGTCCTATGACTCCTCATTGCAGGCTGACCATCATTAAATTCTGCAGCTGATGTGTGCATTAGGAGACCTGGTCTCATAGTAGGCTGTTGAATTATTGTGAGAGGGTCCTTTTATAATTGGTTTTGGCTGTTTTCTAGGTTCCTCAGCCCTAATTTTCTGGAGTCGTGTTTTAGGAGTAGCATCAAGATGTGTGTAATCAACAGGAGACTCTTGAGCATAATGTTCAAGATATTCATCCATCCCATCACCTGCCTGTGACACAGAGTCATCAGTACATTGAACCTGAAAATTTGAATAATTAAATTTTGCCTCAGCTGCAGAAATTCTTGTTTGAATTTCATTTCCATTTTCTTTTTGAGTTTTGCTTTCTCCATTTTGAGCTCATGTTTTTCTTGCAGGTTTGATGGTTTGGCTGCAAGCGCTGCTTTCTCAGCTTCAGCATGTGAACGTAATGAGGAAATCGACGAGGCCTTTGAGCTCTTAGATCTAGCCCTAGACATGCTTTCATTCATGTTAACTTCTAATTGTGGATAATTTCCATTGGTTTCTATTTGTTTATTTGTCTCAGTTAAGCCTGTAATTTTGTTGTTTCTGATTTTGTTTTTATCCATCTTTTCACTGCATCAACATAGTTTTCAAACTCATTTATTTTAGGTTCATACCATTCACTGTGATCTTTCTCTTTGCTCTATAATTTTACATTGAGTGGATGCACTTTGGCAAATTCATTCATAGTGTAGTTTTTTTGTTTTGTTTTGTTCTGTAAATGCAACAGCAATCTCCTTTATTGTACTGACACATGAACAGTAATCAAATTTTTTTTCTTGTGCATAAGGTAAGCTTTTCTTTACATGTTGCAATTAAAGCCCTCAGATTTCCATCTATTTTAAGTCATTTTTCAACCCGGAAGTTTGGATATCTTATTTTATTATATTTTATTATTTATTATATTTTATAGATTATTCATTAGATTCATTTTGTATATTTGGGTTATTTGCAGTTATTTCTGCAAACCATTTTCAACAGTATAAGTCCATGTATTGGTATAACAGTTATGCTTGCCTTTGTAATGTTTGGTTTGTGTTTTCAACAGTGATAGACTGCGAATCCGGAAGTGCAGAGGACTAGTATAATGAGGAAGTGTGTCTTTGGTCCTGTCTTCCCTCCCTTACCCCCAAGCAGTCACAGCTGATGGCTGCCCCTCCTTGAACCTGTTTCTGCCAGAGAATTCTTCCTGTTAAAGGGGACATATCGTGTTTTTAAATCCTTCCTTTTCACATTCACTTGTGGTCTATATAAAGTAGAACTGCAATGCTTTGGTCTGAATTCCTCGTTATTGTAGCTGCATAGACCCCTCGTTTACCCCGTTCTTAGGCTCGTCTTAGAGCCAACTGCATTGGTGCGGTCTTCTGAAATGTGAAT
>VUQJ01011492.1:1923-17717 GCA_015108635.1 Andinoacara biseriatus
ATTTTGATTAAAAACAAAAATCCAAAAAAAAAAAAAAAGAAAAAAAAAAAAAAAAAAAAGAAGGAGAAGAAGAAGAAGAAGAAATACAAATCAAACCAAGAGGATTAAAAACAAGGAAAAAATGTTCTGTGCATCCTGATATTGAACTGGAAAAAAGCGTCTCATCGTCTTGGATCAGGATTATAAAGTTTACGTGTTTCACGTTTGATGTCTTTAATGCTTTTTCATCGTTTATCTTCATCAGTTCTTTAATTATTGAAAAGGAGCATCTTGCTTCCTTTTGTTGTATGAAACAAGAGGAGAAATCCTTGTGTGTGTGTGTGTGTGTGTGTGTGTTTATGCTCCGGGCATCACTCAGCTCCTCACATGGTTCCCATTGCTTTAGTCTTTAGTATTTAACATCAAGTCCCTCCTCTCGTTTACATCAGGACACAAAAGACTCCGTCTCGTCCCGTCGGGCCGCTCACACGGTGGTGACCCTCATCACCACCTCCCGGTTGGCAGCAGCGCTGATCCGCGGGTCGTTGGGCCTCAACTGGCTCAGGATGTGCAAGATGGTGTATCCACAGTGGTGGTTCAGAATAGTTCTTAGCCTCCTGCTCTGTCGCCCGCTGCTGCTGCTGGCCAGACCGTGAGGGTTACCGCGAGAGCCGCGAGCGCCCGTCTTACTGCTCGAACTCACCGGGTCGCCCAAGTCCTTCGATTTCTCATAGTTCAGTACTTTCCACTGCTGATTGACAGCCTGCCATCGCTTGAAGATTCGATACACCGACGAGCCCTCGTGGATTATTAGGCCTGGGTGGGGGGGAAGCAGAAGAAGAGGCAGGGTGAAGGACAGTGCATGGAAACATCAAATATTTCATGAAAGGTAGCCTGGAGCTGCATCAGCACCACAGGTAGGAACTTTCCATCTCATCTGTGGTTGAGAATAGACAGTTGGCAGTAATCACAGTGCAGATATCTGCTGCCATCTGTTCTCAGTGTTGTTTTACAGCTCACAGTTACACGAGAACAATCCCGACAGTCACTCTTCAAGAAAAAACAAAGCAGTCTCTTGTAGTCTGCAACATCATCAGAAATTTGTTTGGCTTTTAGTGTCGTTTTTATCCCCTACCTTTGCGCCATCTGCCCACTTAGTTTTGTAATTGTGCATGACCTTAAAAGCCAGCAAAATGTGAGCCGAATACATGCTTTCATCACCGCGCGAGTTTGTCCTTGCATAATGCAACTTATGTTTATTAATATTTTTGTCATTGCACAGTGCATCCTGTTTTCTTTGCTCTGCTTGTTGTTGCATAATGCAGCCTAAGCCTTCGATCTACATCTTTTCATGTCTTTAGCTGCCGACAACTCCTGCGTGACATTTTCACACACAGGCTGGCTCCAAAAAACGACTCGATTCCCAGCCTTGAACTTTTCCAGGACTTACCGGATCGAGGTGGCATGTGAGAATAGGACATTGGCCGGTTTGTAACCTTTACACACTTACCAATAATGGAGTGTGCTAACAGAGTGTATCAGAATGCCTGTAAATCTGACCTTCAACTCTTAATATTATAGAGATGAAGCGGACTCTAAAATATCACTTTTGTTCAGCATGATTTCAGCATCAACTTCATAGGATATATCATAGATTGAAAACACTGAAACAACTGAACTGGAAGCCTGGATGTTTCATCTGGTTTCACTGGAGGAAACTTCAGGATCGCTGGCTGGTCAAAGCAAGTGTGAAAGGTGCTTTTTTAACCCACATTCACCTAAAATCATTTTGTACTAAACATATTTTCACACTCTGAATGTATCCAATCACTGTGAGCCTCATCTGCTGGGTCAACCTCAGATTATCCATTGATCCTGAGATCAGCTGTGATCCTGAATCCACAGGAATTCACAGCTGAAAACACGACACATGACCCCGTTCCTCTGGTCTCATACGTGCAGCCTCCTGCACCTCCTTCATCTTCAGAGTTCACTCATAAAAATGTCCCATGTTTGTGCGTCAGTCATGTGTGTCTTTGTCCTTTACCTATGCAGACAATATCCATGAAGCCGTACATGCCGTAGCAGATTTGGAAGAGCAGGTCCTGACGTTGCCACTTGGCCGAGGGGCTGAGGGAGGACCAGATGAGCCAGGAGATGCTGGCGATGAGGAACAGGGAACCCAGAATAATGGCTGCAATCTGCACCTTCTCAATGACGGTCAGAGAGATGGCCTGCCACTGAAGGAGAACAGAGTCCAAATCAGTAATGAGGCAATACTGTAAACAAACTTCACTGAAGTTACCCTGCAGAATAAACACCACGACTATCACAATTAATGATCATTAAACTAAGAACTGAACCTATTTGTAAAAAATGATGTTGTAACATCAATTCTGAGCTTCCTAACTCTTCCTCTCGCCAAAGACTCCAGTGTTATAATAAAAAGATAAAAATCGATACAGAAGCTAAACTAAAACTAGCTAAAGCTAAACCCAGTCTGGAGACTAAAATCTAAAGGGGGTGTATTCGTTCTAGTCTTGGACTCTACTGGAGCAGATGTGCCTGATTCAAAGTTCATAATAATCCCTGTTAAGTCCCTCGATCACCCGCTGCCTGAAACAGGCTTTTTAGCTCTCGTCCTCTCCCTTTAAACAAACCTTCCTATGATTGGCTGCCCCTCACAAACAAAAGGTTTCAACATCAGATGGGTGGGATGTTTGTGCTCACAGCCAGAGGGACATCACACAGATCCAAGAATCGGGAAACTTTGGGTGACATTATAAGTAGACGGCTTATAACTGGATGTAAACCAGCAATAAATACAGTGAGGACTCGTTTAGGGTCGAAGACTTCCTAAAGTGTTCCTTTGTATATAGTGTTTCTGGTGTGTGTATATGTACTTTATTTTCTATTTTATTTCATCTTTTCCATCCTTGTATTTTGTACTTTCTGAGCTGCTGTAATGCGCAAATTTCCCCGTTGTGGGATCATTAAAGTTTTATTTTATCTTATCTTTAAATTTACATTTTTGTTGCCATTTTCTCGGGTCTCTGTGATATTCTCCTCGCGTGCCTTCGTTTCTTCGTGTTCCTCTTCATGTATGACCTTTTATGAGCTTTTGTCTTTCCTTTGCTGGTCTTATTTTCCTGTGTGTGACTGCCGCCCTGTGATTAAACTTTAATTTGGGGATTTTCCTCTGCCCCCCGTGTCCTGCGTTCAAGTTCTTTCCTTCCTTTGCACCATTAAATTTATGAGTTGTAAGATTAAGTTGTAGATTAAATAAATCACAGTAATTTAAAGTCTTATGTGGATGTTTATAAGCCTTCTGTGGTTGCAAACTTCTAATAAAATATTAATTTACATGCTTTTTAAAATTATATGTCCCATGGCCGTCGCTGCTAGTGGAAAAAAGTGTTATAAGGAGTCAAAAGCCAAACAAATGTATACTTCAAATGCTTATGTGTACCTCTATTCAGAAAGTGGGGTGCAGGATTGAGGACAGCGAGTATTAGGACACAAAAAAGAACTTAAACTGTCAGGAGAAGCCAGGAGACTAAACTGAAGGAGATAACTGGGGTACAAAGAAAGAAAGAAAGGACAACTAGACAAAAACTAATGAAAAACAGGACCATACACACACAACAAGACACAAGTGGAAACAATAAGGGCAGGACACACCATCACAAAGGAGGACAGACACAGACACAGGAAGTAAAAGCACGGAGGAAAAGCAATTACCAAAACAGAAAGTAGAAACAATAAAGACGAGGGAAGAAGATCAGAGGGCGACACAGACGAGGAAACACGGGGAAACCAAGAACAAAAGCACGCGGCTGACACAAAGCAGTTTACGAAGCCTTGCTGCTAAATGTGAAGTGCAGCACTTATAATACTGAAGTGTAAGTAGAACAGGACGGACATGCAAAAGTACCTGTAACTTGTGCATAATTAGTCACTTTGCACCAATCTTCTACATCACTTATCACCACAGAGAGAAAAATCCACACATGTGACAAATTAACACACACACCAACACATACATGGCATCTTTTCAATAGGTTTTAGAGCGATTGGCTGCCTCTGAGAAGGAGGGCAGACGGACAGTGACGCAGAGGAAAAATGTGTCAGCACAATATGGCAAACAGTCCTCACACCACAGCGATGGCTGAGAGATTTGTTCAGGCAAAAGAGTGTTGGGTCTGCTGCAGCAGCGTTTGTGTATTTTATTATGAAAGGTTAGCTGACAGCAGCAGCTCCTCCTTACACGTCATTAAATCTCCCTGCCTGCATCACTCATGTGTTTTAGGAGCTAGTACCTCACAGAGGAGACGGTTTTGTCATCATCTCCATATTCACACGCCATCATCATCTTGTTTATGTGGCTGTTTAGCCAGGACGCTGAATCTTGGTCCAAAAAGCACACTGGAGGGAGCCATGCTGTGCTGGTTTGTTTGTGCAGACAGTGTGAGTCATCTGGACAGACTCGGAATCAGTGTTTTTAGATCAAATTGTGCAACAGTAATAATCACAGCAGGGAGTGTGAAGCTTTGTTTTCCCAGACTTGAGCGTGTTTGTGGTGCAGACTCCCCTTACATTACCTGCAGCGGGTTCTTGGTGCTGATGGCCAGGACCTGGTACTTGAAGTAGCAGAGCTCGCAGCTCCAGGAGCCCCTCTCGCTGATCCAGCGGATGAGGCAGGGCTGATGGGTGCAGCGCACCGAGCCGTCACAGCGGCAGGGGCTCAACAGCTCGCCCTGCAGACACAAAGGAAAGAAAGCGTTGCTCAGCTGCTCAGCTGCGTATTTATTGGGCTCCTTGATATAACATGGAGTGAAGAGAGGGGGAAGGGGTTAAATCTAAGGGAAAAAATCAATTTAAAGCTGTAAATTAACAAAATAAACCACATCGCTGCCCCTGGCAAACTGCTAAAACCAAAAAAACATTATTTCTCTCATTAATTCACAACTTTAAAGGGGATCCATTTTGCCATATTTTAAATCTTGGACTCCAGAAGTGAAGCTTTGCATGATTCACAGAATAGAACTTTATTGTCATTGACATACAACAAAATTCTGTTCAGAACAGCATCTAAGAGGACACGCAAGCTAACAAACAGGGGGAGAGATGTGTGTCTGCAGCCTTCATGCCACCATAATCGATCCCAGGAAGAAAAAAACAATCAACAAAAGGAGAGTTTGGTTAAAAAATTCCCCTTGTACTGTAAAAAACACCTTAGCTAAAGCATATCGCACATTTAAAGGACATCAGTTTGGTTAGGGAAGGCATTCAGGGCATTCAGGACCCAGCCAGGTTCCAGCTCTCAGAAGGCACAGAGAGACGTGGGATGGGGGAAGAGTGTCGGTTGTCCCAGGAGAGATACAATACCAGCCTCACAGGTCAAAATAATCCTCATTTATCTCATCGGTTCATCCTCTGCCCAAAACAAGCCAGCTTTCTTCTGATTGGCTGCTCCTCATAAACACGGCAGGTGGGTGGGGCTTCTGTTTCTGTGATGACCATATTAGGAATTTCTTAGGAATTAGCATAGTATTCCCCCTTTAATCTTTTTTTTTATAGGTTCATAACTTAAACTCAAATAATCTGGATTTTTTTCTCTTAACTTTTTCTTCTTATATATTCACGACTTAAAAGTTGGAAACTCTCAGTCTGAACTGTTTGTTGGAAAATATCATATTTTAAAGTATAATATACAAGAGATAAACCATAAATAAATGCAAATATTCTACCTTTAAAACATTTTCACATTATGCCCTAAAACATGGAACAAACATGGGATGAAAAAGAAATTCTCCTTTTTTATCTCAGAAATAAGCACATTAAAACTGAAACTAATGGCCAACAAACACTCATCCCTTCAATCAAATATTCAAATATTCCAGCCACACACAGCTACAGATTGCTGAAGCCCACACAGGACAGTCTGGACTTTAGAAAATAATAATTCTAATGTTTCTGGTCATTGTTTGGACGGAGGAGGATTTCACACACTGACTCATATGTTGTGGTGCAGAGGAGATGATTAGTCGACAACAATATTAATTATAAAAATTTAAAAGAACAAAAAGGCAAAAAAACCCACCAGTTTGTCCTTTTTTTCAAACTTGCTTTGATTTGATTTTGGAAATGAGTGACATCATTACTCGCGTTAACGTTTGAATCTGTTTAAAAACTGTTAATTTCTTAATAAACTGCAGTACATGAATAGTTTCACAGTATAGTTAAGAAAAGATTTGCTATTTTTTCTGCATTCCCACCTCATGCTGTAGATTTCCTGTTTTTGTTTTGTGTTTATTACAATAAATACATTAAATACTTTTGGTTTACACTGAAAATGACAAACGGGATTTTCCCCCAGTGCACTTTCTGTAGATCTTAATATACTCCCGCTCGTCTCCAGAGAATCTTCCCCAACCGTTCCAATCTTTGTTGTAAATGACGCACAAAGGCACCTTTATTCATCTACTCTGGTCATGTGATCACATACAGGATCATATACATTCTGTAACTCACGATATTTTGGGTGATGCTTTAGTTTGACTCCTTTGTTTTACCTTTTAAATGTTACCTCGCTCACGTAGCTGCACACGCTAAATCTTTGTTCACAATTCTTTGATTTCGTGCTAAGAAGTCTATTTTGTTACGTTGGACTTGCCCACAAACGTCCCCACAGTAAATATGTGGATTACTCAGATCTCTGCCATTCTTCCCTTGGAAAAGCTGACTTACAACCTCAACCACAAATCAGATTTATTTCTGAAAGTTCCTACTGAAGCCCTTTGACTGTTGCCCTTCCTTTGTTGCCTGCTTCGGACTTCAAACAGATGTGAGGTGATTCGGGCTGGAGGAGGAAACTAAATGTACCTTTATTCTTATCTGTGTGGATTTTTTTAAATCATTTTTTGTATTTATTTTTGCCCCTTTGTTTTCCTTTTGTGTGTATAAAGCAGCACTGGGTTTGTTGGGGTTTGTTGGGGCGGTTTTCGTCTTTGATTTTGATTTCATGTTATGTTCCTTGTGTCTGTAATTGATGTAAATTTTTTTAAAAAGAAAATGACAAACGGGGCTTTTTGTGTGTGCGGCTGGACGAACTGTTGGTGTGTGAATTCACATTTGTGATTTTTATTGATCCCATCAGCTAATTTTTGGTTTGTTTGACACAGCGACATGAATCATGTTCTCTGCATAAATCAAAATGTGTCTTTTATGATGACAGGGACAGTTTTAGCCTTTATATCAGGGTGGTATTCCCGCAGGAATAACAGAGAGGAACGAAGGAGGAGCACGTAGCCCAGAGCTAAACAGGAAACAAACTGGTGATCTGAAGGCCGCATGCTAGCAAAGAACTGAACTAATCTGTACAACACATATTTGTTCAAGTTAGAGGAGCTTATATGTTTGTGTTTTTTCTGAGTATCTGGAGTGATTGTCTGCTGTCTGAACTAACAGAGGTCAACTGTTCTGTGGAGGGTCTGCCACCATCAAAACTCTGCCTGTATGGGCGGCGCTAACGAGAACAAGACTATGGATACGAGCGGTGGAAATGAGCTTCCTCTGAAGGATGTCGGGGCTAAGCCCTAGAGACAACATGAGGAGCTCGGTCCTTCGTGAGGAGCTCGGAGTAGAGCTGCTACTGCTTCACATGAAAAGGCACGAGTTGAGGTGGTTTGGGCATCTGATTAGGATGCCTCTTGGGCACCTCCTAGGTGAGATGTTTCGTGGCTCAGGGCAGACCCAAGACAGAGTGGAGAGATTATGTTTCTGGCTTTTCAATTTTATTTATTTAGCACCAAATCACAACTAACAGTCACCTCAAGGTGTTTTATATTGTAGGTAAAGACCTACAATAATACAGAGAAAATCCAACAGTCAAAACGACCCCCTATGAGCAGCACTTGGTGACAGTGGGAAGGAAAAACTCCCTTTTAACAGGAAGAAACCTCCAGCAGAACCAGGCTCAGGGAGGGGCGGTCATCTGCTGAGGGGGGGCTGAGGGGCGAGAGGAAGAGAGACAGAGATTAATAATAACTAATGATTAAATACAGAGTGAAGTATAAACAGAGTAAATAAGGTGAATGAAAAGAAGCAGTGCATTATGGGAACCCCCCAGCAGCCTAGGCCTATAGCAGCATAACTAAGGAGCTCATCTGCAATGGAAAGTTCAAAGAAGATAGGTAGTATTAAAGATAAACTGAGCGTCTGAATCTGAAACGTGACGCAAACACAGAATTGCCTTAGGCCTGCATTTCTCTGAGTGGACACCAGGGGGCGACTCCCTTTGATGCAAACGTACTTCCTATTGTGGAGAAGTTCCCCTTTTCTGTGACCTCAGTAAATACTTCACTGATGCAGTATTTAGTGGCTCAATCACTATTTTTACTACTGATAAAAATGTAATATTTAAGTTAAACAATATTTATCATTAATCATATTAATAGAAGCAGACATGTTGTGCATGTTGTGCCACAGAGTAGTGAAGATCGGTGAGAAGAGCGAGGTTATTAATCTCAGGTTAGATAGGTGCATATGTTCCTGCTGACCATTTTAATCCACCCGCTATGTAAAAATAAGCACACCTTTGTTTTCCCCCAGTACCGTGCTGCTTCTCACTTTAGTTTACTATTTTATTTTATTTCTAAAAAGGTGGGTAGGAAAAGCAAACTTGGAAAGAGTAGTGTGCATGTTATCTTTATTATAGTGAATGAGTAATGAATCACCCTCCTGCATGATTCATACATCAATAACAGCCTGATGTTATGCATGAACCATCATAAAGATACAAAAATAGCATATTGTGAGCATTTTGAAGCCCCCCCCCCCACACACAAATGTTTTTAGAACAAAGTATGGTAATTTAGTATAAAATAAATGAACATGACTTGAACTGTGACTCATGCAAAGCTACTCTAGCAGAGTCCAAGAATAAAACTATGGATCTGGAAATGAGCAGAAGAGCTTCCATTTTAGAAATAATTACAAGCAGTTCTTTGGTTTCCACAGTTCAGGTCCGTCACTAATTAAGATTATTTGGTTGTACATCATTAAAGAAATCTCTCAGCCTGTGGGGTGGGCTTGACTGTAGGTGGGACGCAGGTGAAAAATGCAGTGAAACCAAAATGAACAAATGTTTTCAGGGAGATCAGGAGAGTGTAGATCATTCTAGCCTTCGAGCTTCACACTCGAAGCCTCATGTGAGAAACTACTTGCCCAAAAAGGTCTCAGTTACAGATGTTTTCTCAATGTGTTCTGATCACAGCTGTCCTCTGACATCGACTATTCAGTGGTGCAGTGGTCAGCACTGCTGCCTCACACCAAGAAGGTCCTGGGTTTGAAGCATGGATGGATGGATGGATGGATGGATGGATGGTTTGAAGCATGTTCTGTGTCTGCGTGGACTCTCGCTGTACACTCAGGTGTCCTCCCACCCTCCACAAACATGTTAACTAGCACATGCCCAAAGCTACAGTATTCCTGCAGCAGACTGACGACCTGTCCAGGGTGTACACCGCCCCCATGACAGCTGGAATAGGCTCCACCCTGTCCTGGGATGGATGGATGGGTGGATGTGTGGATGGATGGATGGGTGCATGGAAGGGTGGATGGATGGGTGGGTGGATGGATGGATGGATGGGTGGGTGGATGGATGGATGGATGGGTGGATGGATGGGTGGATGGATGGGTGGATGGGTGGATGGATGGATGGATGGGTGGATGGATGGGTGGATGGATGGATGGGTGCGTGGATGGATGGATGGATGGGTGGGTGGATGGATGGATGGATGGGTGCATGGAAGGGTGGATGGATGGGTGGATGGATGGGTGGATGGATGGGTGGATGGGTGGATGGATGGGTGGATGGATGGATGGGTGCGTGGATGGATGGATGGATGGGTGCGTGGATGGATGGATGGGTGGATGGATGGATGGATGGGTGCGTGGATGGATGGATGGATGGATGGATGGATGGATGGATGGATGAATGAGTGGATGGATGGATGGAGTTTTGTCCAACTTGCAGTCCAAAACTTAATATTATTAAAAAAGCAATTAAGATAGTTGAAAGAAAATCTTTGATTTATGAGAAACTAGAATCTGTTTGATATTTTCAAATTAAAACTTATTATCTTCTAAGCTCTTTGTGTGCTCCGCTTGTCAAAAAAAAATTGAATTTGTAAAATAACCCTGACAGGTAAAAAAGTGTCATGAACAGAAAGGTGCTTTTCACTAACATGCTGAATGAAAAAAGACTAAAAAGTTTTGGGGGAACGTTCGTGAATGTTGATCGAACCCAGTCAGTAATTATTTCTTGTAAACCACATTATTTATTTACTGACTTGTTCACTGCCCTTTTTTCTGTATTTGCTTTTTTCTTTTGAGAATTTGTTCAACATAAGGAGCTAATTGTTTTCTTTCCAGTGGTTTTTTTTTTGGTTTGTGTTTGTCACCATTGTATAAAATAATAAATCCATATTATCATCTCTTTTCTCTGTGCCATGCGCTGAACATTAATTACTCATCTCTCTTATGTTTGCCACAACAGCAAGACTTTAGTGTGTAATGAAATAACTTACTCATGAAACAAGAAATTCACAAAGCGCTGAGCTTTTTCTCTTTTTCCCCTAAATTAAAAGAGGTGCTTAATAAACTCTCCTTCTATTCCATGGACATTAAATGTTGTGTTTCTGCAGGGCGAGTTGAAATAAGACCTCCTGGTGAGTGAAAATAGACCCCCCCAAAGCCACAGTTTATTTCAAACCCTGGGAAGGCTGAAATTAAATAATAACAATAATGATAATAATAACAATTCCCCCCAAAAGTCACACTCTCCTCCTGTCAGCAGAAATAAAACTGGCACTCTTCTGCCCATCCCTTCCCCTCCTAATGATATTCATAGTGTCCATAAGATGCAGGCTTGAGTGGCTTATGGACCAACTGTCTCTTCAGCACTGCAGCAGCACCTGAAGCCTGTTGGCATGCTCACCACATTAAGGATGAGCGCGTTCAGGCTGTCGCCACCGTTCAGCATCAAACATCCATTTTGTCAGGCGACTCAGCATTCGATGGCACGTTTTTATTTCGCCCGTGTGCCTCAACTGAAGGAAAGTCTTTGTAGCAGCAAAGATGGGGGGAAAGTATCGGTGCAGATCAGCTGTAAATCAATGCATGGGCACAGCTTGATCCGGGGCCCAGTTGGTGAAGGGCCATGTTAGCGCTCTGCAACGGCAGCAGGTAGCGGTGAGGCTTCAAGGGCAGCCAGGTGAAGGTGAGAGGAGCAACTGAGGCCTGACGGCGATTCACAAAAACTTTAACCAGGAGTCAAGAGGAGATTATAAAATTGGAAAACTGAGCCCATGTCTTAAATTTCGGTCCAGCAGCCTGTCAAAGAGCAGATATCCCTAAAGGTAAACAATAAAAAAACACCTTTGTTTAAAAAGTGCTTCAAACCTTTCGAAAATTAACAAAAACAGGATGTGGAGAAATAACACCTGTGGCCTTTTCCCCATGAATGCCATGGCTGTTGTGCTGTAGTGATATTAACTGACGCTGAAGAAATGACGGGCCGTACTGTCGTGTAATACCGCTTTGAACTGCAAGGTGGTGCAGCGAGTCAGTGCAGCATTCAATCTGCAGCATGATGACAAATAAATCTATCTATCTATCTATGACACGCCTCAACATTTTTCTAAAGCTAAAGATTTATATTTAATTCGATTGCACTCAGCTGGCTCATTTTAGCCGCTATAACGAGTCTCCAGCACCGCATGTTTGATTTGGGAGAGAAAAAGAGCAAAAACTGCAGTTTAAGAAAAAAACAACAACACAAAACCTTTCAAAAAGAACTTCAAAAGTACAAATGTGAAAGCGGTTGGAGTGAACAATGATACTAAAACCTTCTGCTAAATCCCTGGTTCAGCCCAGTAAGTGTGCTGTGGGAAAGCACTGGGCAGCAAGATGCCAGTACAAAAGTCTTTTCTCATCCCAGGTCTACTTGGTATCAGTGCCTGAAGTTTAGGCAGTAAAATCTACTTGGTTTGATTTGGAAAAAAATGGGTTTTTTTGTTCACCCAGTGCATTTAAATATGAATCCAAGGGCTCTGCATGTTTCTTGTGTTTTGACACTGAGAGAAATGCCGTGACACCCTGTGAGCCACCAAACGGCATCTTTTGATGCTCTGCAACACGGTTCCGTATTTTCTTTGCTCAGGTCAACGACTGTTTACGGGAATCTGCAGAACGCCTTAAAGAACTGTTTGGCATTGATGTGGAATTTGAATTTCTGACACCTGGATGAAAGAATTGGAGGATTTTTTTTCTGAAAAAAATTCCAAAATATATTAACCCTGCTTAACTCACTAATCCAATAACATAATATTTAATATTTTTTCCTTTTTCTTTTTCTATTTTTTTTTATAATCGACCACAAAAAATGCAAATTTTTGCGTGTAAACTTCATAAAAATCTCTGGTTTCCAAACTGTGACTCAGAAACATGAACGTGTTCACAGACTTGGCACTTCCTGTTTCATCAGTGCAGGTTTTATGCACCAGAGAGCTGCGCTTATACAAATAACACTTGGTGGGTTTTTTCTGTCCGTCTGCACGCTGTCGTTTCCCCATCTGGCTCGTTTGACCTTCCCACTTATAATAAAAGACTTCAAGTGTCCCACTGCATAGAGATTGGGTTTGGCAGATGAGCCACATGCCACTCATAAACTTTAAAATAACTCGGCTGCTGACATTATAAAGATAACACAGAGAAGGTCAGAAATATACGAGGAGCTAAATTAAAAAAAAACAATATGAAAGCAAACATTTGTAAAATGTCAAAGCCGTTGTTGAGTCTGTGTGTGTCTGCATTACGAGGCTGGACCGAGAAAGTTAATGTCATGATCAACTCGAGCAAACTAAAAACAAAGACCTTTAAAAGCTGTGATTATCATTTGAAACCTCGCAGCTGTTTATGCAGAAAATGCGACGCAGGTAACGATCGCAACTCTGTCTAAAGCAGAAAATGACTCATTTTGTGATGCCCGTCGATTAACGATGACCCGGAAACCTTACTTCGATTAAAGACTTGTGTCGTTTGCGTTCACCGTTCCCCGAATTCGGCCCCAAATCGGGCTCGACGTTCAAACTCTGAGGCAGCCTCGTTTGATGTTGGCAAATATTGATCATCCTGCTCGAGATCACAGGACATACTCGAGTGAATTTACTCTGGGAAAAATGGGGAAGATGTTTTTCATGTGCAGGAGTCTAATAATAAATGAACACATAACTGATTTTAAGGGGAATAAACAACTTCATGCAGCAAGTCTCAACACACACACACACACACACAAAAAAAGCTAAAATCAACATAATTAGTTCCAAGGTTATCACAGATAATAAAACTAATAATAAGCTGTTAAGCTTGTTTAATGAGCTGTTTTTACATTAATTGTTCTGTCCTCAACACCCTGTTTTTTTATGCTTGTTTTCCATTTGTAGGTTTTCTTGCTTTTGTGAGTCAACTCCTGCACCTGAAGGCAGCACACAGTGTAACAAAACACTGAACGAGACATAAAAGGTCACATCTGGACAAGTGGGATGAACTCATACTAAAATAAAGTGAACACGCAGTGATAGAATATAGTTGGGCACAAAGAAACCGACTCTGAAGCACCGCCGTGTGCTGTCACAGTCAGAAGATCCAAACCACCAACCCCGGTCTGTGGCACTGACGCTGTGACATCAATCATTAGAAATGGATCCCAAAATATGCTGTTTCTTTAAAAAAATGCAAAGCTGTGTATTGTTTAAAACAGGTGGGCGCTGTGGCTTTACGTAAACCTTGCGTCAGTGGGAGGAAATAGTCGATTTCTTAGGGACTATTTCAGCAGCGGATTAATACACATTAGGTGCTCTAGTGAGTATTTAGGACAGGAGGTGTATGTGGCACTGATTCAGAATAAACTGTGTGTTCGTGGTAATAAGGGAACATGTCACCCACTACAACAGTGTGGCTCATTAACTCCTTCATTGAAAATCTGCCAACATTGTGTTTTTGAAAGGATCAAACTTAGCAGGCTGTTCACACGTCATTTGAAAGCGCCACACCTCACGCTTCAAACATCTTAAACCACTTTAAGAAGACAATGCCAAAGCAGCTGCAGCTTCCTATCTCCATATAAGAATGTGCACCCAATGAAACAGCACTTTATTGCATTTTCCATCATCTGTAAGCAAACAAACATGCTGAACTGCTCTGTGCTGCACACTGGCTTCCAACAAATGAAACGCTCCCAAGGTTCAGTCTATTTTTTTTAGTTTAAAAAAGGGACTTTTAAGGGGCAAAAGGGGGTTACTTCACCCCCAAATGACATTTAGATGTTTTCCATCTGGTAGAGCTGTTTGTCCATCTATTTAGTTCTGATGTGAGTTGCTCAGTTTGAGATTCTGGCTGAAGACGTCTACTTTTTAAAAAAATATATAATCTAACTAATGGCACTTGGTTTGAGATGTTCAAACTACTAATACTAATACTAACACTAATATTAAATACTAATACTAATACTGAAAAACTCACCACTGATGATGTTTTCCAGAAATCATGACCCTCTTACTCAAAACAAACAAACCTGCAATTTTTCTTCTGCTGAACTACGTCTGCCTTTTATTCACTATAATGGAACCAAACGGCACTCGCAATGTGCTGCTCAAAGCACGGAAAACAAAACTACAAATAAATAAAATACAAAATAGAAAAATGAAAAAATTCAGCCGTAATGTCTCTTTTAAGAAATCATGACCCTGTTGCCCAAAAAAAATAAAAATAAAATAAAAATTCACAAACCTCATTGAGAGCAGTTTTATGTGCACATGCGTGAAAGGAGTATACATATATATATACACATATATATACATATACATATATATACACATATATATATATATATATACACATATATACACACATATATATATATATATATATATATATATATATATATATATATATATATATATATATTAATATGGGGATCTCCCATTAATTTAAAAATGATGTGAATTATTTACCAAAAAGGTGTAAGGTTAAGCATTAGCATATTATACCTTCCTCTTTTTATAGAGCGTATATCTACATTTCTACATTTCTCTAGCTACATTTTTTTTTTAAAAAACACCAAAGCCGAGTTTTTCTTATTTTTTTCAGCCCTTTGAGCATCACAAGGCCACTGCCATTGAGTGCATTTATATTGAAGAGAAGGCTGATAGTTGATAGTTGATATCTCTAAAACTCGGCAACATACACCAAAATAAATGAGATGGATTAAAATCACTGCAGGCCAGAGGGGAAATATTTAAATTTGATTTGGGGGATGAACTGTCCCTTTATGGAGCTGTCCTAAAAAATGCAGACCTTCATATTTTGATTAACGTGGTGTTAATCCATCCATCCATCCCAACAAGGGCAGTATACTAGAGCAAGTCTGAGGTAGGATGTTGTGGTGTATGAACAAAACAAAAACAAAAACAACTAAGTCATTGATCATTCATTGACTTTATGGTGGCTAACACTCATTTTCAGCTCCATATTGTTACTTGTGGACTCTAGCTCGTTTGACCGTCCCACAGTAGCTTTGCATGATTCACACTTCAGAATAATCCTTATTTATCTCATACTGGAACTCAGTAAAGCCCTTCACCACACAGCCCACAGTGGGCAGCCCACAGAAAACCTGTATAAGGGCCCCAAAGTGCAACACTATTATGGGCCCTGTGTGGGCACACCCACTTGGGGCCTGAGAGGGATAA
>VUQJ01011495.1:2078-15198 GCA_015108635.1 Andinoacara biseriatus
GCGTCCGTGGCTCGACTTATGTCTGATGGCATATCAAGCAGAGGATGACGATGGACAGACCAAGACCTGCTATCAGGTCTGCCACACCACTGTTATCAAACCCACATGATCCAACTCCAACCGGAACGACCTGCAGGAAAAAAAAGCTGATTCTATTCATTGTTTTGATCCTATTTTTATTATTTGTGTAAATACAAATAAATGTAAAATGTTGTTGCCAAACTGAGTAAAAGTATTTTGATCGCTTTCATAATAAAAGACAAAACATATACTTTTAATAGATTGTTGTTATTTTTGCAGCTCTGAATTGATTCTCATCAACATCACAGGTGTTTGCTTGCTTTTTTCTTTAAGTATTAGGACTGAGATGGGTAGCAGTTGAGCTTACTTTAGACACTTTTCTTTATGCAGGAGTTATTTATTTATGTAGACTCATTTACCAGAGCTGTTTTAGTGGCACATACTGAAATAACCACCCCTCTGTATATTAGGCAGAAGAATGGTCCATATGGTTTACCTCATTACAGTACATCATTCATGAAAGAGATCAGCCAACCGGTAATATGTAGTTCTATGTATTTTATTTTATCCATAGTGATCATGTAAATATTCCTTTTTTTTTGGTTTTTAAAGCCTTGTCTGGCAGCTTCTGAAATCAGAATCATGATCTGAATACACTGCTGTGCCAAACATATTTGCTTTTCCAAGATTAGCTGTATAAATTCTCTATAGGCCCCTCTAATTGCTGGTTTTTTTTATTTGTTCATTTCTATTATTATTTACACAAGGGCAATATGTTTTTGCCAGAGGTGACAGGTAGGAGAAAAAGCAAAAAAGATAAAAGGAAAAGGGGGAAAAAATTTAGAATAGATGGAAATGAGGAGAGAACAGGTAAAAACACAGGTAGGAACATGCATGCAGTGCTGCACCAAAAATGTATACAAAAAACAAAGTGCCTGAAAGAAGAAAAATATGAAAAAACACAAATAAGGGCACTGCTGCCTCACAGTGAGAAGGTCCTGGGTTCAAATTCACCTTGGCCGCGGCCTTTCTTTCTGTGTGGAGTTTGCACATTCTTGGGTTTTCTCCCAAAGTCCAAAACAGGTTTTCGGTTAAATGGTGATTCTAAATTGCTCATAGGTGTGAGAGTACTGTGATGTGTCATGAGCCATAATGAGGCGTGTGTTACTGCACAGCAAGCAGAGCCATGTGATCCCATTGTAGTCCAACTCTGAGTCAGTTACCGGGGTAACAGACTGTGAACCTAACCTGCTTGCTGGCAGGTTTTATCCAACAAACTCTGAGTATCTCTCGGACTCCTGCTGCACCTGAACCACGTGTCTACACTCCCATTCATTTCCTCATTCATAAAGTTGCTGTCAGCGAATCAGAGGAACAAATTCATCTGCAGATGTTAATGTTTCTACAAGCACTGAAATCTCACTTGGACATTATTTTTGTACGTAACCTGAAGCTTTTACACTTGTTCACTCATCAACAGGCTGTAAGGACGGAGACAGCGATGATGACATAGATCTATAATGGGCGCAGCTGTCAGACTATCCATCAGTTCCCCTAAAACATTTACTGTAGTTATTGTAGCATCACTGTTACATCACACTGATCTGTATGAAGCTTTAGGCACAGAAGACATTGATCAATGATCGATCATTGGTTGTGCTATAAAAGGTCACTGATGGAAAAATGTCTGGATCCTGGAGATAATGTGAATTTTTGAGTTGAAATGAGGCAGAAATTATTTTAAGACATGAAAACTGAACTAAATGCATTTAAAGTGACTTAAATTTTGTCAACATTTTGAAAGTTATGATGTCTGAATTCAGAGTATGAATCTCAACATATTTTCTAATGAAAGTCACCTAAATTGGGGATCATAGGCTCTATAACGGATCAGCAAACCGTGTCTGAGTCCACCTACACAGCAGCAGGATCCAAATGGATCAGGATCACAGATTCAGATAAAGTCCAAATCCAGTTCAAGCTCCAGTCATTTGTATCACCTTTTTATAGTGAATTGTCAGATTTTTGGTTTGTGAAATGTGTTCAGGAGCTTCTTTGCTCATGGCTCTGCACTGCATGCAGGACAAAGATGATACTTTGCACCAGAGGCCCATTTATTGGTTTTTATATCATGCAAACTGGAAATGAATAGAAAAGCTGCTCTCACCGCATGGGCATGGAAGTTTAATGTATATTTCCAAATTTATCTGACAAGGGGACAAGGTGTATTATGTATACCTCTGCTCTATTTTAATATTTGAGTGTGCATATTTCTTCATCTATTCATCATTCTTCATCATCTGCCTCTGGTAGGTTAAATTTTCACATTTAAATAATAAACTTTTGGATTGATCCAGTCTCTTGTGTACATTTTGGTTAGCCAGGTCTAAATGGGGTATGACAGAGATAGAGTGGCAACACTACAATTAACTGCTTCATTTTCATAGTGATAAATAGAATTTTTGAGGGTTATTCCATTTTTTTCTATTGTAGTGCTCTATTGCATTGAAATTACAAGTTAATTAATTTCTGGTCATGAAAAGACCAGAGATGGACGATAGTGTTTTCCCCCAATTTTCTTTTACTAATGCTTACATTTATAGTAAAAAGAAAGAATACCTTCTTCCAATTACAAGATTCCATGTATCAGGACAGAAATAATCTGGTCCTTAGCAGCTCATAAAATTGGGTAAATACAACTTCAGATGAACAACAAAACATGACATATTACACTTCCATTATTTATTTAACAAAAAGTAAGCAAAAATACAGAAACACTAGTTAATTTTAAAGCTTGTACAACAAACTTTAGAAACAATAAGTTGAACTTCTGGATGAATTTGTCAGTCTCTCACATTGTTGTGGAGGAATTTTGACCCACTTTCCTTTAGACTCAGCTCAATTCATATGCTCTCTGTGCATATGAATTGAGCTAGAATAATGCTGCTTATCTGGGCCTTGGACACTTGCAAAAGATTTTCTTAATCCACCTTTACATCTCGTTTATGACTGAATGGTGCAGGTAAGTACTCGTGCACTGCTAATACCCAAACTTTACACTAGATGGCACAAAAGCAATTAAACGGGGGTCAGTGACCGTCCCTTTAAAAATTACCTTCTGACCAAACTAAATACTAGGAGATTTTAATTTTTCAAATTCTTTACATATCATGTAATCCTTGCATAATGCCGTTCTTCTGGGGTACTTAATACAGTACTGCAAAGTTTTAAATATTATGATTTTCGAAATTATGCTTCCCTGTTGTGCCTGAAAACTTTTCACACTTTTGTTATTGAATCAGATTTAATAGGTTCAATAGGTGATTCCCTTCTCCTCCCCCGGGGCTCAGTCCCCTCCTCCTCGTCCTCCTCCTCCTCTTGCATCCTCTGTCACAAGGAGCTTAGTCGCTTCTCTAGACGCATTCCAGCGCGGAGTGGTGGAGCAGCTCAAGGACTCTCCACCCGAACATCCACTTTCTAACGCCGAGGGTTCAGTCATTCCCGTTCATTTTGAGGACATCTTTTCCCGTCAGGTTTTTTGGTCTCGCAGGTGATGCCTCCGAACTGGAGACGTACTGGGACGCACCTGAACGACCAAAGACTTCGAGGAAGTACTGTATGCACAAAAATGAAAGAAAGTTGACGTTTCTGTGTCAGATTTGAATTTTAAAAATATCAAAAAACAGAGATGGGTCTTTAATTTTTGATCACAGCGTTTTATTTCGGTTTAACCAGAGCCATGATGTTGTCTCCAGTCCTGAGGCTCCTGTATCTGTGGCTGTGCAGCGAGGCCGTCGCCTGTCACCTCAACTGGGACAAAACAAAGACGACTTTCAGTCCTTATAATAAATACACCATCACTAAGAGGAATGCGCATAGTCGGAGGTGGCGCACAGTCAGCGAGGAGGACCGTGGGGAGACACGCGGTGCAAGTACAGAAGCCTCGTGGCTCGCTACTCTAAACTCTTCATCGACTGAGCTGCTAGAGGAAAATATAAATAGGGGCTCTGTGCGTAAAGGTGACGCGCAAAATGGAACTCAGTCAGTTTTACGTACGGAAGTAAGTAACCCAGATGAGTCGAGGAATGAAGTGCTTGAACATACCCCACATGGACCCACCTGCATGCCCAGGACGATCGGACACAAACGGCGACAAAGACGCGTCGCCGAATCCGGCAGGGCGAGGCACAGCGAACCGCTGCCCGTGGCCATGGCGCAGGAGCTGGAAGCCGAAATCCCTTCCAGACTCAATAACAGTGACTACGTGGACGAGTACACGCTGCCAGACTTTCCCGACACCACGCCGTTCGTGCCGGTTAATACGCGGACCAGACGCAAAGAGTTAAATAACCCGTTCTACCCGGTCACCGCGAAGTCGTATGGAGCCTACGCGGTAATGATAACTGCCGCCCTCATCTTCAGCATGGGCATTATAGGGAACGTGTCTGTCATGTGCATCGTGTGTCACAACTACTACATGAGGAGCATCTCCAACTCCTTGCTGGCCAGCCTCGCGCTCTGGGATTTCGTCATAATCTTCTTCTGTTTGCCACTTGTGGTGTTTCACGAGCTCACCAAGAAATGGCTGTTGGGAGAGTTCTCCTGCAGGATTATCCCCTACCTGGAGGTGAGAGGGCATGGGCGGGAGTTTGTTCTGGGGGTGATGCCTGTATGAAGTAGCTCCGAGTGTCGCTGAGATATTTCAAAGGTATGAGCAGGTGTTTCTAAAGAGGAAACAGCTGAGGCGAAGCCTCTGGGGAGTTTCTGATGTGTCAGATATTTTGCAATATTTTCAAACAATTCCCCCAAAACCCTTTACAAAAGGCACGAACAGCACACACAGTTCAGTTAAAGGAATTCAATTAGCTGAGGTGAGGCCTAGCTGACACCGGCCACAGCTCCCTCTGAACTCCAGTATCCAGATGGGGTAATGTGCCCACAGTACAGTGGTTACAAAGGGGTAACCCTATTCCTAGAGGCCAAACAAATTTTGTAACGGGGTATAAACATTTTTTATTTATGCTGTAAACGTAGCATTCGAGTCTTTAGGGATTTCACTTTTGAATCCAGCCTCATTTGCCATTTTAATACTTTAATAATTATTTGGTCTGGTAAAATATTTACTGCTGCAAAATTATTTATTCCCAATAAGATTATGAAAATTATATTTTACATAAGTAGTTTTATGTGTGTCAAACTACTTATGTAAGTTAGTACTTAATTAGTTTCCGCACAGTGACTCCATACTGCAACCAGGATTTAAATTAGGTTTAATGTCACTGAGTCAAGTGAAGGGTCATTAATCTGACCAGTGACGTGTCAGGCTGCAGAAAACAAGTCAATACGCTCTGAGCAGGTACCCTGCTCTATCCTAGCTGACTAACCTATGTCAGCTAGGATAGGCTCCATATGTTTGCACCGCCTCACTAGCAACATTATATCTTTGCCTTTGAGAAACTGATGTCTGTTCATTTCTTCATCATTTGATGGGCTATATCTCCAACTGAATTATTTAAAATGAATAATTTAGCTTGCTATTAGGTTATCATGTTTGCAGCTTGTGGCAATAAAATGATTTTAGCGTAACATCTGGATGCAAAAGGTCTCATTTAGTAAGTTTAAGCTTCTTGGCAGCAGCAGCTGTCTTTGTTTGTGGCAACGCCCTACACGAGTTTACTGACGCTATCAGCTGTCTTCTTTTAATTCATCCAATCACATACTGATTAAAAGTTTTTATAAATAAATAAAAATACCTGAAAGCTCTGCAATAAGTTAATGGTGCAAATCTAATTTTAGATAAACAATTGATTGATCTGATTCAGAACAGGCAAGAGGATTAAATTCTTGAACTACACAAATACAGCTGTGTTTCGTGACTTGTACACAGATGTGCATATGATATGATCAATAACAAAGGCAAAGTGCTGATTAGGCTCCCCTTTGCTCCTTCACCTCCCCTCCTCCTGTCACCCCCTCTACACACACACACACACACACACACACACACAAAAGGCGCTCCAGGGCTACATTTTTCAGTTGAATCGTGCTGCCATCTGATGACAGGTAGCTGAAGATGGAGAGGCAAAAAAGAAAGCTCTCCGGGGCACAAAACGGAAGCAGGAGAAGGATAAAAATGTTCACGTCCACCATGGAAACTGCGCAGAATGTTCATGTCAGCAGTGGCAACATTGTAGAATGTTCACGTCTGAAGTGGAAACGTGGCAAAATGTTCATTTTAACAGTGAGAAAACGGTAGAATGTTCACATCAAACATGGCGGAATGAAAAAAAGCTTTTCAAAGTGGTTTAAAGACAGTCGGTAAGTTATGTCAGTGTAAGTAAAAACACTAGAAGTAAAATAACATCACTGGTCTGCAAATGTGTGCTGTAGTTACAATATACTTGTAATATTTTGTTTAACTAGATGGCAAATCATAAAACAGATAAATTATAGAAGAAATTATAGAAATTCTAAATATAGAAAAAATATAGAAATGATAGAAGAAAGCCTGTAATAGAAGGCGTGTACATGTATATAAGTCCATGAATAAGTGACATCTGCACACGTGAACACAGTAAACCCTGAGAGGGTGAATTTTGTGTGTGTGTGTGTGTGGGGGGGGGGCTTTTCCTGGAGACTTACCTTAACCATAGAACACTAGAACACTAGATAGATACTTTATTGATCCCGAAGGGCATCCAGCAACATCGTATGCATAATAAATAGAATCCAGACAGAAGAAGAAATAAAATAATAATAATAGAAATTAAATAAAAATCAAATAAATATTAAACAACTAGTACTAACAATACAGACTTAACATCCTATACTAACTTGAAAGTGATAGTGTTACAAAACTTACATTACTGTTGTAGGGTTAGTCTAAATTCATTTTAACCTTTAAGGATTTACAAAATGTGAACTTACTTCAGTATGTTTCATGTCTGCACCACATTTCTTCCAACCTCTGACTCCCATCACCCAGGCAAACTAGAAAATGGAGCTTTCATGTATATGGTATTTTAAGTGTCTTAACCCAAACCATGACATTTTCTGAACCTTATCAATTAATTTAGTTTTTAGTTTTCTAAATTTATAAGCAAGATAATAAGAAACACAAACCAATAGGTTGGATTTTGTGACTATTTTATGAACAAACTTCTGTAAAGTTTAGCTCAGAACAGGGACGATAGTCCTCAGGAACATGTTTTCACAAATACTGACAAATCTTCAATGAGAAGTTGTACTACAAAAAAAAGTATTTAACTTTAGCTAAGAAAATCTGTTAACCAATTAGCTTCACTCATTAAAACACATTTTTTTTACCTCTTTGTTGTACCTGCAAACTAAATGATTGTTTTAATCATTTTTTTCTTTAGATTTTAGTCATTGATTGATTTTTGTTTTATGACAGCTTACAAAACAAACAAACAAGAGGCTGCCAGACACTAAAATATACATTAAGAATCGGAGACTATGCGATTGCCATGACAGTATTGACATTATGTCAAGTTATGACCAAGAATATGATCAAAACATATATACAAAGTTTCATATCCTACTGGGCTTGAGAAAAATTGAGATCACTGCTTGTGAGTGGCGATGTGATATTGAAGGAAAGGACCCCCATCTCCTGTTAAATCTGCCCTGAGCATCTGATTTACACATGTGTAATTGTTCCATTTGTATAACAAATAACATTTCCTTAATACAGTGTGCTAAGGTAGTTGGAGACGTAGACTTCCGAGTTAAAACAATCAGCTTCTTGGCAAACATCATTTCTTAATGCAGAGCAATCTGGATGTTAGGTGGAAGTTCGAGGGTTTCTATGAATCATTCAAAAATAAACAAGTTGTGGATTTAATGTTTCTGTAGAACAAGGTCAGGAAGGACCAAAGAAGATGTGTGATTGTCCCCTCAGCCAAGCAGCATTTGTTGCATTGAGAGGATATTGATGGAATGATGCAGTTTAATTTGGTTTTGGAATAATACAACCTATGCATCATGTTTTTCTGAATCAATTTACAGCACATGTTGATAGAACACTTATGTGTAAGGGACAGTGGTTATTCCCAAATCTTTGCTGACATTTCTATATCAGGTCCTTGGCTCAGGGTTCCTTTATAAAAGCTCAGGGCACAGCAGTGTAAAAACAATCCACAATCTTTAATATAAAGTGTTTGAAGTCTAGAGAGAATAAAGAACTCATAAAAAGGGTGGTTAGCTTACTGTTTCATAATTGGAAAACTTTCCTAAAAGCCTATCTAATCAGAATGTTACTTTAAAAAATGTACTGTATTTAGTACAAGTTGTGATTCAAAGTATCCATCTATATGCAGATCTGGTTTACACATTTCTGATAACACTGTTTAAAAGACAAATTCTGAACTGAGTTGTATCTTGCATTTTGCTGTGATCACTACACCAACTTTTCCATCTTTGAAAAACATTTTTTACTTTTACTTTACTAGAATTGTTACAGCAGGTATTGTACTTTGAGCCTTTAACCTAATGTCAGCTTGTCTCCCAGGTGGTGTCTCTTGGGATCACAACCTTTACGCTGTGTGCTCTATGCATTGATCGTTTTCGTGCAGCCACCAACGTCCAGATCTATGAGATGATCGAGAATTGGACATCTACCACAGCAAAGCTAGCAGTCATCTGGGTGGGTGCTTTGCTGCTGGCGCTGCCTGAGCTGCTGATCAAACAGCTGGTCACTGAGGAAGACGAGCCGCCTGACTTGGTGCCGTGTGAGCGCTGCGTGGTCCGCATCTCAACTGACCTCCCAGACACACTCTACATCCTGGGGCTCACCTACAATGGTGCACGTCTCTGGTGGTACTTTGGCTGCTATTTCTGCCTGCCGACATTGTTCACCATCTGCAGCTCATTAGCAACTGTTCGCAAGATCCGCAGCACTGAGCGGGCCTGTGTTCGTGGGAGCAAGAAGCAGATCCAGCTGGAGAGCCAGATGAACTGTGCCGTGGTGGCACTGGCCATCCTCTACGGCTTCTGCATCATTCCAGAGAACATCTGCAACATCATTAGTGTGTACATGGCAGCCAGCATTCCCAGGAGAACCCTGGACATTCTGTACCTGGTCAGTCAGCTGCTGCTCTTCTGCAAATCAGCCGTGACACCTGTTTTGCTATTCTGCCTATGCCAGCCATTCACCAGAGCCTTCCTGGACTGCTGCTGCTGCTGCTGCGATGAGTGCGGCCCATCCCACTGCCCCACCACCGCCACTAGCAACGTTGAAAGTGAGTGTGCCACCACCGATCTCGAGCTGTCACCGTTTAGTACCACCCGCAGGGAGGCATCCACCTCTGCCACTTACGCTGCTGTGGGGACACACTACTGAGGAAAAAAAAATCAAACAAATCATCGTACCTGTCCACAGCTATGATATTGCAGACAAGGGATCGCCCTGCTTCCTAGCACTGGACGCATAATGGACGAGGTACAAGATGGTGTCATGATAGATGAGTGACAGGTGCTCTCCATTTCCTACAGTGTCCTTCAACTACACCTGAGTGGATGAATACCTTGCCTTCCCAATTTTAAGCCCAAATCAACATGGTTTCTCTTTTGTAAACTTCCTCTTATTAAATTGTCTTTTAAAATGTTTGAGATAATAGATAAAAGGGCATGCATGTAACTTTTAATTTTATATAGTTGGTGGATAATTTCAGTGGGGGTTTTTGTTGTTTTTGAGAGGTGTTGCATTGCATGCCAATCATCCCTGATTTGCTTAAAATAATGTAAATCTCAGCTTTGTACAAAGTAAGGAACTAGCAACTCCACGCCCTGTCACTCAAGACATAACACTACCAGAACACAATGCAGGACTAGGTGCACAAATAGCTGCAATGAATGGGATGTGTGGATCCTGCGCACACATAATACGAGGATGAGCATCATCTGACGGGATCAGGAATATGTTCAGTAGGCAGTTTTTTCTGATCAACCCAAACTCTTCAACACTTGTGTTTAATGATGGACTGAATGAAGAAGCCACTTTCCATCGATTCACTGTTTACATATTTTTGATATTTGAACACAGTATTAGCTGTTGGCAATAATTTTAGTCTTTTAATTAATTCGCTGGTATTTTTACTGAATCTGCACTCAGTTGAAAGCTAATTTTTGGTACTGTTTCAAGATCTGAAAGCAGACATGGATGATGGTAATTTTTTAAAGGGTTTGAGGTCATGAGAGTTTGTATGATAATTAAATTTGTTTAAAGGTACTTTTTGTAATTGCCCTCTGCACAGTTTAACTTTCACCACCAGGGGAAGCAGTGGTGTGCGAAAATAAATATGCAGTTGTTTTAGCTTCACCACCATTTCCCCAAGAGACTTTGCCTTTTCCAGGAACCCATTGTGAACAACTTTTAATGATTTGCCTGGTTAAATAAAGGTTAAAGTTACTTGCTGTGCCATCTTGTGGTGCTGACTGGTATTACATTACTGTACCTAACAGTACATAGATGTTTTAAATATAAAGTTGGTCATAGCGGTTGTTTCTTCACATTCTGTTGAAAATGTTAGTTAATTTGAGGAATGTTTTTAATTATTTTAAACATAAATTTACACAGAGATAGACTGTGTGTCTCTGTGCTGGTCCCGTCCAAGGTGTACCCCACCTCTTGTGGCAGCTGGGATAGGCTCCTTTCTTAAAACTTTCATTCTTTTTTTTTTTCCCCCTTTTAACAACTACTACAACTAAACCCAGAAAATTCCCAGCAGTTCATGCCAAATTATATATTTTTTCTTGTAAACATTCAGTTATTTATTGTTGGGTTGTTTGTTTCATTGGTTGGTTTTATCACTTTAACAAAAGAAAAAACATCTTTTTTGACAGTTGATTAAATATGACATTGCCTTTATTTGTGCAGCACATTTCCTCCCAGGCCCATGTATTGTTTCAATTTGGTCTCAGAACACATTTTGTTTGTGACCAAACAAGAAAACTCTAAAAGGGTACAGTGTTTCTATAAGCTCTCACTTCATTGTTGAACTGCTCCATTTAAACTTTCTACAGCCTTCAGAAATAAAGCTATTAAGTATATTTAAGATGTTTTTATCCTGCATTCTAACCACAGACAAAATTAAATCAACATGAATACTCTTTCAAACATGTAATTGAGTGAGAGGCTGCAACAGATGAAAAAAATATGAGACTTTCTGTAGAAGTGTAACTGTTCATAGAGCCTTAGACTTAGAACACTTAGAAGATAACCAAACATTTCTAATCGAAGACAAGAAGCACAGTCAAAGTTGTCATTGCCATCAGTCCAGAGCACACAGCTGCTGCAGATCAGATTGAACATGTCCTCATCCACTCAGAATTGTTCAGCTACCAACTGCACCTCTCTCAGGCATGAACAGAAAGCAGCCAGCAGTGGAGGTCAAAGCAGGAATATAATTTATTGTGGAAGTGCCCCCACCCCCACGACAAAAAGAAAAAAAAAATACTGTGATAGCAGTTTATTTGCTGCATCACATTCAGCACAATCCTTAGCTGTTTTTTCTCTCACCATCATTTAGTCATCATTGTCACCACCCACAAGGGTGGACACAGCATGGCATTGTCCTTGCTTCGTGTTGTCATGACAACTTAGGGAGTCTGCCTCTCAGCTGGGCCGCCACAGTGAACAGTGCTACAGTGCCACAAACTGCCTCATTTATGCTGAGACAATAAGTTGTGACTGATGGTCTTTTTGGCCTGAAACAGTTTGGTCAGTAAAACACTGTGGGCACTGCTGTTAGACTGTCCATGTTCAGAGGAATGCGAGTACATGAGCAGCACCTGAGCTGCTGCTTCTTCAAGTGAAGTTGTTCCTCTTCAAGTTAATACATATTTCTAATGAAGATGTCTATAGGCCCATGCATTGTTTCACAATTCTAAACCAATTTAATGAGTTTTTATCATTTGCCCAAAGGAAATTCAGCTTGGCAATTTTTGCTTGCTGACAGACAATGATCATAAAGCCTGGTTTTCTCCCTCACGGAGGAATGCGTGGTATGAGCTACCAGTGTGGACCTGTACAAACAAGCCCGAAAACTCTTTGACCTACTGGTTTTGGTATAATGCCTATAATTAGTAATAGGATTTTGTTCAACATGTTAAACACAGGTGTAGTGGTGCTTTAGCAGCTGTATGTTTATGGTTATGGAATTATATTATCCATATCAGTGAAAGTTTTGCAGAGGGGGCCTGCAGCCAGTCATTAAAGTAATCTTAATGTGCACCCCAAGACTTGTGTTACTTCGCTTTAGGCCTTACGGCAGTTCCTCTTTCTAGGAAACCTAAGTACTGTTGAAAAACTGCATAAAGCCTTCAGTGCCCCTTTCTTTGTTCCTACTCACAAAAACAAATCTGAAGTAAAATAGGAGTTAAACATCAAGAAAGAAAATACTGTCCAACACTTACGCCACTGATTGTGCCATTGAAGGTAATGATATGCAGATACAGAGGAGCGTCTTGATAAGAACCTTTCAGATTTACATTGAGATGTAAAGGGCTACTTAAAAGTCAAATTTACTACTGCTTATTGTTAAAATAAACTACTGCTTTATTTTTGGAAATGCCACCAAGAATGTCGTACTGTAGTAATGGGTTAAATCTGCATTAACATGAAGGCAGTGTTCTACAGTTTGGAACAGGTGGCACTCATTTTATTTAGGCTGGTCTGAGTTTGCAATCAGTGAAAGTTTTTATGTTGTATGCATGTAATTCTCAATGGATTCCTCTTCTGGAACAACCACAAGTGTGCAGCGTTTCATCTCAGCCCACTGCCATATTCCCAAGAAAATAAAGGAAAATCATATTAAAAATTCCTTTAGAAAAATCCTTGATAGTTGACATGAAATTCTAATTTAAAAATCTATCCAAACCTGCAAAATCCAGCGAATCACGGTGAGAGCATTATACACAAATGGAGAAAACTGGGAACAATGGTGAACCTCCCCAGGAGTGTTCGGCCTGCAAAAATGAGTCCAGTTGCATCGATGACTTATGGCGACTCATCCAGGAGGTCACAAAAGAACCCAGAACAACATCTAAAGATCTGCAGGTCTCACTTCTCCCAGTTAAG
>VUQJ01011499.1:16656-27931 GCA_015108635.1 Andinoacara biseriatus
TAGGGATTTTTCTTCTTTTTTTTTTTTTTTTGTACACAGACACTGTTTTGTGGTGTTAGTGGCACACAAGCAGCAGGGCTGTAGCGATGCCAACTGTCATTTTTCATTTCCGTCAGCGTTTACAGTTGCAAAGATTTTAAGATCAGGATGTTTTTTTTTTAGTTTCCATCATATTTTGCCTCTTCTCATGTTTTGTTTTGCATTGTAATCTACAAACAGGGAGCATTTTATTCATTCCCTCCAGTTTGTTGGGTGATTCTTTCAGTTTCTGTGACATTAAACTTAGAGTTAGTTTCCATTTTTGCTTTTATTATTTGAATTGCTCAGTGAAGCCAAGATGCTTCAGAAATTACAGAAATACTTTTGAACATGCACAAAGTTGCATGACATTATGGCTTTACATTTATTGGCTGATCCCACTAGAGCATTTGAACATATACCATACTAATTCATGTTATGGATACAGCAAGCCTAGAAACCCCCCAGTTACATATGTCTAGATATTTATTACATCTGCCATTTTTATGGTCACATTTCTATTCAAGATATTTCGAGTGCTCATTAATGCATCTAATTTAACTAATACCTAATAAGCCAATCAAATGGTATCAACTCAATGCTTTTAGGCATGTAGACATGGTCAAGATGACCTGTGAAGTTAAAACTGAGCATCAGAATGGGGAAGAAATTTGATTTAAGTGACTTTGAACGTGGCATGGTTGCTGGTGCCAGATGGGCTCGTCTGAGTATTTTAGAAACTGCTGATCTACTGGGATTTTCCCCACAACCAACTCTAGGGTTTACAGAGAATGGTCCAAAAAAGAGAAAATATCCAGTGAGCTGCAGTTCTCTGGGAGAAAATGCCTTGTTGATGCGTGACGTCCGAGGAAAATGGCCAGGCTGCTTTGAGCTGATAGGAAGGCAACAGTAGCTGAAATAACTGGTTAATACATTTGCCTAAAATGCAAAAAAGTCCCAGTTTGAGCCTGGGAGTAGACACAAATCCCTTGAAGTGTTGTGTCAGTGTAAACTCCTTGTGAATAAGGCATGTCAAACCTTGAAGCAGAGGGGTTACAGCAGCAGAAGACCACACTGTGTGCCACTTCTGTCAGCTAAGAAGAGGAAACAGATTCTACTGCGCACACGGGCTCACCAAAACTGGACAGTTGAAGACTGGAAACACATTACCTGGTCTGATGAGTCTCGCTTTGATTTTATCCTGCCTTGTATCAATGGTTCAGGCTGGTGGTGTGATTGTGTGGCAACACCATGTCACAATGCTCAGATCATCTCAAATTGGTTTCTTGAACATGACAGTGAGTTCACTGTACTCAAAGGACTTCCACAGTCAATTCAATCTAACAGAGCACCTTTGGGATGTGCTCGAATGGGAAATTCCCATCAGGGATGTGCAGTCAACAAATCTGAAGCAACTGTGTGATGCTGTCATGTGTATATGGACCAAAATCTCTGAGGGATGTTTCGAACACCTTTTTGAAACTATCCCACAAAAAATTAAGGGGTCCAAAATGGGGTACTAGCAAGATGTAACTTGTAAAATGTCTCATGAGTATATATGTGTCATCTGATGAACAGCAGATAATCTTTGCTCATTCTTATGTCTGCTCATTTGTTCCTGAGTCCAAACCGATTGAGAGCAATATTTATTATTTAAACAATTAACCCCACTGACTTGTCTGCGTACATAAACCAAAATTAAGTCATCTGTCATTAAATTCTCTTAAGGCGATATGCTCTACAAGGCTGGGGCACTGTGTTAATACCACCACTGGTCAGAATCTCACATTGGTTAATGCTGCACTTTAGTGCTGAGTAGAGTAGCCACTGTGTCAGCAATTAATTTATTGTTACCACTTTGGACTGCACCATTTATGTGGTTTTGAATTGTTGCCAACACCAGCAATGTGGGATTTGTGGCACACTTTAGGAAGCCAAGGTATTTAAGGATGATTCAAGAGGACTAAAGCAGATTCCTGGATGAGAATCATCCAGGATTTTACTTCGTCGGTTAGTAAACAGATTGGTCAAGTTGTCAGCTGCAGCACAAAGTCACAGTTATCAGTGAGTTAATGTAATATTTACATTACACCCCACAGTGATCCAGATAGCCTTCAGTTTCTGAATGATCATTTGACAGAGGGGGACGAGGAGCACGTGTTGAGTCCATCAGCGTGCCTGAATAGATGTAGCAGGAAGGCGGTGAAAAGCCGATGCACCGACTTGCTCTCGCAGTGCACGAGCCCCTGAAGGAGAGGAAAGATGAAGCATGAAAGCACAAAGCTGTGCGTTTATTTAAGCGTCAGGTTTCAATGTGGCAAAAATTATCCGTCGTATGTTTTTCTCCACTGCTGCTCCACTGTCAAAATTACTTCTCCAGACTCGATGCGTTGTTCATAATGGATGCAGATTAGGAATTCTTTTTTCATTTCCCTTGTTTTGAGTATGTTTCACATTTCATTAACATCACACTAATGCCTGGGATGGCTACAGCTGAATTAGTAATGAAATGCAATGTGAGCATCAGAGAACACAGCAAGCTCCCTGTGCAGCACAGCTGCAGCCCTGCTTTTATGGAAGACCTTGCAATAAGAAAATGTAACATACCTTTCAAAGCATTAAATGCAGATGCCATTAGAGGCTTAAACCTAAACAATTGTTCTCTGTATGCACTGAAAATTTACTGGATTTTGAAAACATTACATGCCACATGCTACATGTTTTAAATTCCAACAGCCGTAATTGTGTTCTGTTGATAGCATTCAGGATTGGAGACCTTCGGGGAGTTTGAAAATGGTTCAGCCCACGTATAATTGCAGTGTCTCATTATCTTCTGCAAAGAAATTTGACTACTGACTTAATTTAAGAGTATAAACTGACCCCATCCTGCTACTCCATATTTTGCATTACTTTCTTGATTTATCTCTCTCCTCGCATGCCTTTTAGTACATCCAATATGAAATCCGTTATTCTTGTGAATTAACCTTTATTAAAATGCCCCCATGTAGATTCCATCTGCCAATATAGCTTAACATCTGTGTGAGCTGATTGTCAAACAGCATTCCCCCTCGCCACAGTGCTCCCTCTGGCTGCCAAATTCCCTGTCAAATTGTCTCAGAGCAATTCAGTTAATAACCACTTTCACACCATTTCCCAATGTAAATCTGCAGCTAAAGAACAAAGAACACAATTTCAGCTTGGTGCCATATTTTTTTTTAAACAATCCTAGAGGATATCAGATCAAATCAAATTTAAGCTGCGCATCATACCAGAGCTGCTCGTTGGAAAGTGCCTGAGATAACCGGAAGGAAACTGTCACAAGAAATCCACTTAAATCTTTGCATGTTGCTGCATGAAAACGCTGAAGCAACAGAAGAGTAGATGCTGCACAGGAATGACCTCTGCCACCACACTCTCTAAATAAATTGATGATGAGATGTTTAGTGGGTTTGACTTCTATTCTTTAAGCTTAATCTTGACTTTTTGTCTTTTAATGTGTTTCTAAATATAGCCTAGTTTTAGAAAAATAGAGGTCTGCTTCTGTGAGGAATTTTCCTGTTTATCCAGTTGTCTTCTGACCTTGCAGGTATAATGCTGGGCACCGAAGGAAGCCATGTTTAAAGTTGTTTGGATAAGCAGTCATCATATTTGGTTAAAAGTCGTTTTCTGTTATGCTTTCTAGGGACTTTAGTTTAACAACTAACTGTGGCATCTACCTTTTTTAGCAACAGTAAATTTACATATATAAACATTGTTTATGTATGTAAGGGAGTGATGGTGGAAAATATACTCTGCACCGGTGCCACTGATTGAGGAAAAAAATCATGAGTGTCATAGAAAACGTGACCAGGTCAGTCTAAGAAGAAAAAACTGTATATAAAAGATCGATGTAGACTGCAAGTCTGTGCTTTAACCTGCACTGTTTCTAATGTCCAGCAGGGTGAGACTCCGGCAAAAAGAGAAGTCTAGTTGTGTAGACGTTTATCAGCAAATCATAGTTGATTTAATACCTCACTTAATAAATTTATGGTCCCAGTTTCACATTTAAAGTCTCATTTTATATAGCAAAATGTTCATTTGTTAAATTACGGTCCTCTGCAGAATAAAATAGATGATAACACGGGCTGTGAACATGTGCTTGATAAGTTGCTGCAGTATGAGGAAATACTCAGAACTTGAAGCTTCAGAATGGGATTCCACTGTGTGGGTGATGTCACGATGGCTACGTCCATCTTTTATATGCAGCCTAATTTATATGCATATTTTTTTAAAGAACCTCCAGTGATGGTGACATCTAACTTTGCTGATGCCAACTTGCCCATAACAGTGGAAACTGTACTAGTTTAAATTAAAGTGTGTGTATGTGTGTGTGTGTGTGTGTGTGTGTGTGTGTGTGTGTGTGTGTGTGAGTAGTACAGAAAGTGGAGTATTGAGGAAAGACTAGAAAACTTTCCCTCCAATTTTGCTCACAGAGTTAAACAGCAGCTGAGGGTACAGTAATAGGGACTCAGTTAAGCGCATGGCTTCCACTTTAAATGTGTACATTGTTGCTCTCACTATTATAGTGATATTTATAATGACAGCAGTTTGTAAATTTACACTGAACTTATTCATATTAAAGTATAACAATATTAAGCAAAATGGTTGAAAAAAGAAACCTTTAAGTTTGGGTTATTTTAAATCTGCAGGAAAGCAACTCTTGGCGGCTCCTTTATTTACAACAGGTAGCTCTGCATACATGATTTGGCAGATTTTTATGCCAGATTCCCTTCCTGATGCAACCCCAAAGGGATTTCTGTTGCCTCCTGGGATCAATCCTGGGTGCTTTTGCTTGCTAGGCAAATGTGTAAACCATTGCACTATGGAGCCACTAATTTAAGGCTGCAGTACTGCTGTATTCATGGTAAAAACAAACAACATAATGCAGATGTGCCTTTTTTGCAAATAAACAATATAAGAAATCATTTTGTTGGTTATATACTCACAGCCAGAAAGGGAAGTTTCTGAATGGATACAAAGTTACGCTCTACTGTTAATTGGTAAATTCATTCATTATGTAATTCTTAACTATTAATGCTAACTGATTGCTTTCATTTTCACAGCCAAGAAATTAGCATGTGTGAACAAGCTTGCCAAATGTAGTGGCAGCACTCTGACGTTAATGGAATCCACCTGATGCCTTTATGGGTAAATTTAATCACTAAATCAGTGTTCTGGTTTATGGAATACAAAGTCCATTTTTCTATCCCAATCTGCACTTCAGTCTCAGTGAGTTACCTGTTGCCTGAGTGAATACATTTAACATACACTTCTATTTAAAGTAAACACATTTTGGTTCCAGTTAATCAAGATCCATGTAATGTCAGAGAAAAGGAGACCCTTCCTTTCAGATCTTGTCAAAAGCAACAATTGTCTCCTCTCTTCACACATGCAAGGTAAGCGCAACTTTAAAAGTCAACTAGAACTTGATATTCGCATGGGGAAATGAAGGGAGACACAAAGTATCTGTGTAATACCCCTTAATTTCTCTCATTTGAAATTCCAGTTACAGAGAAGGAAGTCACTGAGGTTAGAGGAACTGACAGTCCCCGAGGCGATGGCCGGTTAGCTTTGTTATTAAACCACTCTTTACTGGTCAGTCCAGAGGTCTCTAGGCAAAAAAACGTCTTGTTTGTAATGCAACCTTGTATAATGGCCTGCTTGACAGAATGTAATTAGAGCAAGCAGGGCTTTTCTTGGGTATGCCTGTTAGTTCCACAGGCAGATCCATAGCCACATCCCCCAAGTCCTGCTCATTAATGAATCTGCTCCTGCTGGAGCTATTGATGGCCACTGCCTTTCTGGAAGATCATTATTAGAGAATTCCATAGGACAGTTGAAATACATTATGTATGAACTTACTGCTCAGCATCATCTGTTTTCTGCATCAGAAAACAATTGCATAAGGCACTGGATTATGTGTAATGACTGAATGAAGTGCATAAAGTTAATTTACCCATTAGCATGACCGAGTAACTTTTCACATCAGATTATGATTTAAGATATCTTTAATTAAAGCGACTTAATTTGTAATTAATGCAGCGTAACATGCTCACCAATGAGACATGACAGAATAGAAGAGTTATGTTTTAATGTTGACTGACCTCATGATAATTGATACGCCACTAACCTTAAGAGGAGACCTGTTTGATTATAAAAGGAACCTGTGAAAGTAGAGTGGAGTTTTTTATATACTTTTGACAGCCTTTGATATTATTTTAGATCCACAGTTGTCATTTACTAATCACAAAAGGACCCCCACCCCCTCTTTTTGCCTTCAGAACTGCTTTAATTCTTCATGGCATAGATTCAGCAAGGTGCTGAAAACCTTCCTCAGAGGTTTTGGTCCATAGTTATGGCCATGGTTTGTCCACAGATTTGTTGGCTGTCTCTTCTGTTCCTCCACATCCCAAAGGTGCTCTTTTAGATTGAGACATGATGAGTGTGGAGGTCTTTTGAGTACAGTGAACTCATTGTCATATTCAATAAACCAGCTTGAGATGATCTGAGCTTTGTAAAAGGGCACGTTATACAGCTGGAAGCAGCCATCAGAAGATGGATGCATTGTGGGTATAAAAGGATGGACATTGTCAGCAACAATACTCAGGCAGGCTGTGGAGTTTAAACAATTCTCAGTTGGTGCTAAGGGGCCCAAACTGTGCCAAAATAAATAACAATCTCCCACACCATTACAACATAAACCTGAACTGTTGATACAAGGCAGGATGAATCCATGCTTTCATGTTGTCTATGCAAAATTCGGAGAGGAGCAGTGGCACCCGCTGTGCTCTCTTACAGCTGCAGCTCATCTGCTTCAAGGTTCTATGTGTTGTATATTCAACGATGCTCCTCTGCATATCTTGGTTGGTTACTGTTGCCTTCGTACCTGCTTGAAACAGTCTGGCCATTTTCCTCTCACCTCTGGCATCAAAAAGGCATTTTCTCCCAGAGAACTGCTGCTCACTGGATATTTTACTTTTTCAGACCATTCCCTGTAAACCCTAGAGATGGTTCTGTGGGAAAAGCCAACAACCGTCCCGTGTTCAAAGTCATTTAAATCAACTTTCTTCCCCCATTCTGATGCTCGATTTGAACTTCAGTAGGTGATCTTGACCATGTCTGCATGCCTAAAAGTGGTTGGTGAGTTTGTTTGTTTTTTTTAAAATTGGATCTTGTTTATATTTTCCAATTCATTAAACAAATATAAATAACCAACATTAGTCTATTAATTTCCTCAGATTGCACACAACATCACCTCACATTGCAGCCTGGACTTAAGGTGTAGTGAACCAGAGGTGTACGTACAACAATATTTTCCATGTAGGTCACAGGTACAGGCGTAGTTTTCCACAGAAGACTGTAACGTTGTGTTCGTCACATGTTCATTTGCAGCTGATGAGGAACTGATAGATTATAATTTCTGAAAGATGAAAGCGATAGCCTTGTATCGGTGGTGACAGCTGAGTAACCTCCCATTCATGTATTGTTGTAATGTCCCTATCCCCAGGTCACACTGAAGGCTGGTAAATATTGGTGGGTCTGTTGTGCTGATTGTATTGTTTACACAGCAGCCAGATGCTAAAGATAGATACATAAACAAAGAGACAATGCAAGGAAGCACACAACCTAAATTCTATTGATTTAATGTTATGGGGGCTCAGTGTCACACAGATAAGGCCAGAACTGCGGTCATATAGAATTCAAGCTGCATGTTCACATCACAGACATTATTTTGTAGCACTGCAGCCACTGCTTTGCACCTTGTATTAGAAGTTGCTTGCATATTGATATTCATTATGAATCAACCGTGGTAAGGAAGCAAGGAATCTTGTTCGACTCTGAACTACTAACACAGTTCGATTCATACATATTAGCTACATTCATTAGGCCACATCAAGTGATTACATTATTTATGAGAAGAAAATATGAGGGAAATAAGAAATTTATGTTATCAGCCCAAGGCACAGTAAGTCAGACTATTTGGTCAAATGGTAAAATGCCAGTTGAATTGATTTATTTGCCCTAGTAAAAACACCAAATAAAAGGCCATTTCTTATTTGTTCCAATTCAATAGCTAAGTTTGTCTTGGATGAAAATATTACTTGTGTATTTTTATTTATTTTTTATTAATTTCATGATACTAAAAGGGATGTTGGAGTTACCAACAAGCAAAAAAACAACAACTATATTTTATTGTTGTTGAAGTATGTATTATTATATTGTTCTAGACATTTAGCACCCAGTGTAGTCTTTTGCCACTTGAATCCATCTGCTTCAAGGTTCAATTTGTTGTGCATTCAGAGATGCTCTTCTGCATCCCTTGGTGGTAGCAGGTTGTTATTTGAATTACTATTGCCTCCCCACCAGCTTGAAGAAGTCTGGGAATTCTCCTTTGTCCTCTGGCATCAACAAAGCATTTGCACCCAGAGAATTGCTGCTTACTGGATATTTTCTCTTTTTCGGACTGTTCTCTGTACACACCGGAGTTGTTTGTGTGGGAAAATCCCAGTAGATGAGCAATTTCTGAAATATACCAGCCCACTGTATCTGGCATCAACAACAATATCATGTTCAGAGTCACTTAAATTACCTCTCGTCCCCATTCTGATGCTCAGTTTGAACTTCAGATGGTTATCTTGACCATGTCTACATGCCTAAAAGCATTGAATTGCTGCCATGTGATTGGGCGATTAGATTGTGTTAATGAGCAGCGGAACTAACAAAGTCTCCATGAGTGTATAAGTCGAACCAGGCTTACAATGATTCATTCAAACATCTTTCACCTTTTGTATTAAAAAATAATGCTATAGTTGTATCATACCTATTTCTTCAAATGATGTTTCATTAAATTTTACAGGTTAGCTTTAAAGAATAAATGGAGGTATGTGTCTCCTTTCAACAAGCATTACAAACCTGTTGCTTTATTTAGTCAGCAAATCTGTTGAATATGTCCACAGGTGCTGCAGATGTACCTGCCCTTCTGTGGTATTGCGATCTCCAATGCCCAGCTCTTTGCTGCGTCAAGGAAGGAGTATGACAGGAGTCGGGTAAGGGCAACAAGGCCAACCAAGATAATAACCCCGCCTACCCCTAGGATCAGCAGTACTTCCTCCCCCCTGATGCTGACATTGAGGCTGAGTATTGATCAGCAGCAGCCCACTTGCTGCCACTGCAGTGGGATTCTCAGAGCAGCATGCAGCCCTGCCTGGACATTTTCTGTGGATCTGTAGAGGGGGATGGGCCTTCATTCAGCAAGGGGCCTGTTCATGATCTAAATGTCTTAGGGACCGTTAAGAGATGCACTAATTCATGTCACGCATTGATCTGTGATGGAAGAGAACATAATGAGTACACAGTTCAGTGAGTAGAGAAGAAAAATGAGGAGAGCTTCCTTTACACCGCACGGCTTTTATGTGCTTGTGTATTAAATTCGATTGGCACTGCCTAAGATAAAGGGCCTAATTTTCTTTTATTGGGCAAAGTAATCATTTTATATCGTGCTGTTGGTTTATGGTTTAGGGATAATGATAATAATCAGGTTCCAACAGCTGAGCGAGGCAAAACATCTTTATTTAAAGGGTCATCACTATTACCTGCCGACAGATTTCTTATTCATTGCAGTGTGCGCCTTGTTGGGAATAATGCCAGTGGTATCTTTTTCTGTCACTGGTGTTTAGGCACTCCTGGAAGTAGTCAATGACCTGTTTGAAGAACAGACTGACCTGGAGAAGATTGTCAGGAAGATCATGCACCGTGCTCAGACATTGTTAAAGTGCGAGCGCTGCTCTGTTCAGTTGCTGGAGGACATTGAGTCACCGGTACTGTTTTTCTTTCTGCTGTCCTGCTGTTTATATGTCAGTACATTTGGGCATGTGTGTGCTTGTTTTTTCTGCCCCCCCCCCTTTTTTTTTAGTAAATACTTTGGATGTCCATGATCTGTAGTGATTTATTCCCTTGTATATCTTTCAGGTTGTGAAGTTCACTAAGTCGTTTGAGCTGCTCTCCCCTAAGTGTAGTGCAGATACTGAAAGCAGGTATGTTTCATTCTTAAATCCGCAGCGCACCTCAGTAACATTTGGCCTGAAATTTATGGCCTGAAATGGCGATTCAAAAAGGGCTCTGTACAGAATGCACAGAGCCTTTTTTGAATCTGTAGAATGTCCATCAAGGACAAAAAAACATGTATAAAATTTGACTATTATGTAGTACAGTGGGAGTAATATGCTGATTCTGAATAGAAGGCATACTGTGGGAGCCCTGCTTAATTGGGTTTTGCTGCTTCTCTCTACAGCTAGGCATGGCTGAGTGGAGAAAGAGAGGCTTAATATTGCGTAGGATGTTTATGGATGAAAAAAAAAATGCTGAAAAGGAAGACAAATTATCCCCCCAAGTCCTGCACTTGCTATAACTGATATGGTCACTTCAAGGCAGTAGTTACAGTAGCTATAACAGTAATTTTAAAATATCATAACACAAGAAATACCAATATTAAAAAATGAGTGGTGATGAAAGAATTGTTCAGCCGCCTGACTAGGCAATTTAGTCTTTCTGTCTGAACACTCCTTTCCGATAAGTGTTGCTAATATCACATTTTAAACATAAAGCCAGTTTGTATATAAAACTGCACTAATTCCTGAAGCATCTCTTCTTAATGGCTCACATCTCAGTAACAAGGCAGCTAGTGAAATATGTGTGTAATAAAATAAATACATTTGGTGACAAAAGGTGAGCATACTGTTGGATTTCTAATGTTCCTAAAATCCTCAGTTACTCCCAATGGGACAATGTTCCTTTATTAGAGGGATGAGACAAGGAAGACATGGAGAGAATCAGGAGAGAAACACAGTAAAAAAGAAACAGGAGGTAAGGCAGATTGCCATCACACCCATGAGGTTTTTTTCCTGCTGCGCTGTGGTTGCACATCCACACACAGCTGTATCGCTAGATCAAAGGGATCCAAAAGATCTGACATCCGTGTCTCTCCGTCTTCATTCTAACCTTAAAAGACAAAATGAGCCACTCCAAACATTTGCCTTGGTGTATTTGAAAGTAAAAATTCAGTGATGGCCCCCTGCTATAAAATGTAAATAGATAGTCTGAACAGTGGTGCAGGTGTCTCTGCAGCAAAGTGTGGGGACACAAAGTAATCAGGAAGATGATCATATAAGTTTTCATTACTTCACAGGATTACTTCACATTACTTCACAGGATATATATA
>VUQJ01011500.1:32943-44930 GCA_015108635.1 Andinoacara biseriatus
AAACTGGACTTTCAAAGAACTTCATCAGCAAAATACAAATTTACCATTTTTCTCCATAAAGATAAACTTTATTTTGTAGCAGGTTAACTTTGAAAATGTACAGGAACAAACAACTTCACAGCACGTGGAGTAGAAAACACATTAGATGACTCAGGAGATGGTCCCCAAAATGTCTAAATTCACTGCAATTTCACTCCTTCATAATTACTTTAAACTCAGGTTTCATCCCTGCCGTGTGTCTGCTTGGGAGAACGTGACATGACAATATTTTGGAAAACCTGCTTTTGGAGACACAAATAAACTAATTGCTGGTCACTTCCTAAAACTCACATGTGGACTGTGACACCGCCTGAACATAAAAGCGCATGTGGTCGACATAAACAAGGTATTTCTTTTCCAAATGACTCGCATGTGAAGCAGGCAGGATGAGACAAACTGGGACGGAGAGTGTGTTTGTTTCACCCACCGCAAAAGGACTGAAAGCTGCTCTGCAGTTCGAAACAGGAATGCATTTAATCCCCCCAAAAAGGGCAAAATTTTGTAGTGGAGGACCACCGTGGTCAGCATGTAGACCCCTTTTTAATGAAAATGAAAAACCTCATTTGACTTCATAATGAAACAAAGCAGCAGTGGTGATAAAACTGACTTCAGGCAAGGATGGACTTTTTCCAAATCATCTTCACACAATTAAAAATTTCTCCAGGATCTCTGGTTTCTTCTACCATAGAAAAACATGCTAACTTACTGCTAACCGTCTCAGCTCAGCACCCCCACCAAACTCCAGATGTTAGAATTAGTGATAGAAAATTTATGTGAAACCTTCTAAAATAAGAATATTGGTTGATTTTCTTAATTGTTCTCTGGATTTTGGACCCATGTTTGTGAAAATAGGAAATTAAAGCTTCAAGCCTTGAGGAAGTGTGATGGATTTTCACTATTTTGCATAGCATAGCAAAAAAGGTTAGAAATTAAACTCCAAATAGTGATAGCACTCTCTGACACGAGCGACCCCCCCAAGCAGGGAAATGCAAATCACTAAAACTGCTCATGAACAGGTTGCTGCTGGCCCTTTTTCCCCCTCTTTGCAAATGCATTCTGACCGCGAGGGGCAGACTGTTGTTTGGTTTGTTTTCTTTAATTCCCGGTTTACTCGAGTGAAGTTTTTTTCAATAATATTCTCTTCCAAAGCATGAGTGTGTTCCTCTTCAAGGGTGTAAAACCAAAGGATTGTATGGAAGCACGAAAAACAGGGATGGATTTTTCAGCCTTGACTTAAAATATCAGCACAGCAGCAAGGCTCCTGAACAAATGCAGGAAGTGAGCGTCAGCGGGGAGAAATAGTCTGCCTTGAGCTGATATCGGCCGCTTGTAGAGATGATCTAACATTTCCAGTATGGGGGAGGATGAGATATGGTTGGTATGAAGGAGGCTGTATATGTTAAAGGGGAAAGTCTGAATTCAGTGGGATCTTATCGCACTTTTGATGGTTAAAACAGCTTTACAGAGAGTCTAATAGTACTGTGCGATTTAAAGGCCACTTAAAAGTAAAACAAATTGCTTTCATAATTATATTAGCTTTGTTTGGATAAAACACATTCTTTACAAAAGGAAGAGCTGCTTTTTTGGCAGCAGAACTATGCTGTTAATGTGACACTAGAAATGTTATAAATGAGAGCACAGCATAGGAAGGCGCTAAATATTTTAATTATATCTGGGCCAAAAAACCTGCTAATATAGGGTCTGACAAAACAGACAGAGATGTGACCAAGATACATACTGAATGAGACATTTTACAGCTGAAAAATCACCTTGTCAGTGTTATCTGTAACAACAACATATTATCTCTTAATAAACCCCATCCAGCATGGCTGCGCTGTCATATCTTGGTAATTATTTTCCAGCTGATCCATCTGCAGCGAGCTAGTGATTTATTGGTCTGGCTTTAGCTGACATATTGGATGCAATGACTGATGTGGCAACAATATTATCTAGCAGACACAGAGCAGTAATCACTGGAGTTGTGTTTCTGGACAAGTATATAATATCAAGTCAATATTATTCTCCTTCGGTTTTCCTGAGATAAATTTCTGGCCTCTTTAGCGGCGGCGTGCTCTGGTGTGTTCACCAGCTGGTGTCTAACTTTGTGTCTGCAGTTTGGTGCAAAGCCAGCAGTGCACAGGCAGGTTACATATCTTTTTTATTGGAGAGTCAGGAGGGCAGTGAGAGTGAACCAAAGATGGCCAGAAAAGAAAAGGTGAGCTGAAAGTCAGTAAAAACGAGGGATGAAAACTATTAGGACAGTCAATTGCTCCTCCAGCCTGAGCATTCCTGGGATTACAAAAAGGTTTCCAGTTCAGTTTAATTCAATTATATATAGCTCCTCAAGGTGTTTCCACCTCAGATGATTGAAAATAGTGTGTAACAAGGCAAATGGACATAATATGATCATTTGTAGGATTTTGGGATCTCAGAACACTGTCTGATGGAAACATCTAAATCTTTTGGGCAGTACAGTATACATTCACTTGTTCTGGGATGCAGTGTAATTGACATGTGTAGTGATGCTTCGTTAAGGAGGACCTATTACTTTTCTTTCCGGCTCCATGTCTTTTAGGGTAGCATAGCAAGATTTCCCAGTTTAAAATAATTCTTATTTATCCTATACTGAGCACACTCTTGATGCAGCCTCTCAGTTCTGAAAAAAGCTCCTCACTCTTTAAGCCAACTTTCTTCTGATTGGCTGCCCCTCACAAACAGGTTTTACAGCAGGAAGTTTGTGCTTCTGACCTCACGGACAGATCAGGTTTTGTGTGGATGACTATAGGATGATCAGAATGGCTTTATGAAGCCTGTGGTTTTTATTTTTTTAATCATTTGAATTGAGCCTGTTTATTTTTAATTCGCAGCACTTCATTTGCATGCTGCACAGCCCTGTGCGAAACTTGTTCTAACTGATGGCTATCAAGAGGCAGATATATTTAAAGCTGCATTGCTCTGAACATGGAAAAGTAAATGGGTGCATGGGTTTGTGTGGTTACATGTAGGAAATAATTTGCCTGGAGTTGAACACTTTGGTCCAGATAATCACACCTGAGTAGGAGCTAAGCCTGGACAACTCTTGTATGTGCTACTAAGTTCACTCAATCACCAGTTAAGATAAAATACATGCCTGAGATGTCAAACTCTCATGTCGGCCTGATAACAGGAGCAGTATAAAGGTTGTAGGGTCGACTCCCAGCTGAGTGGTGTGTGACCGATCTGCCTTGTTTGTGGTTTCAGTCAATTTTTGCCCAGCCAGAGTATAAAGTGCAAACACTGGCTGATGAGCTGATCTTTGGATTCTGACACTACACACAAACACAAGACATTCACTAACCTTTGCAGAGCTTCAGAGTTACGCCTTAAGAGGATTTAAATCTGGAGAACGTGTGATCTCACTGACCAGCAATGTGAGTTGCTGCATCCTCTCTGGGAGCAGAGCGTCCTCTGAAATAACGCTCTCCATTCTCCTTTCATTTGAGCAGAAAATATCAGAGCAAAATCAGGGCTGCAGCTGAGCACACACTGGGCAGCTCCGAGCAAGGCCCCCACCACCAAGGAATTTAGGGGCTTACTGCCTAATATTTTCATTTTCCAACCTCAATACTGTTTAATATACAAATGTAAAGTAATTAAAAGTGTAGGGGAGGTTTGCTGAGCCAATAAAATGCAATACAATCAAATTAATACGATATTTTAAGCACTTTCTTGGTGTCTGGTCGATTTTCTGAAGAAGGCTGCATTGCATTCGGGTCACATAAGCCCATGACCCGGGTACTGCTGAAAAATGGCCACAGTTCAGTATAAACACACTATGACAGCATTAATCCACGACTCTAACAAAAACAGTGTTGATAATTAACAAAAACACGAGAAACCTTCCAAAAACTGCGCATAAACACGCAGTCCACATATAAATACAATGCGTAAAAATGTATTTCCTTACCTGCCGTTTCCATTTCAGCTGCAGACGCGTTGCTCTGAAACTCCGATGGAGGATTCAAACATCACGCACAGCCACGGCAGCAGCTTCTGTCTCCTCTCCGCATCTCATCAAGTGGCTGAAGCGCTTCTCCTCATCCACCACCGAATCCGAGGGCGCGTCTCCCCTCCGAGAGGAATGTGGAAAAACAGCGTCCTGGCCGTTTGTGTATGTGTGTGTGCGCGTGTGTGTGTGGGAGGGGGGTATCTTTGTGAGGGTGTTAATAACTTTAATCCATACACAATGAGGCCGTTTATGTGACTGAAGACGACAGACTGGACCTTCGCTGAGGACGGGAAAAAAGTTTAACTGCTGGAGCTGTGTGAATGTGACAGAGCGCCACCTGGTGGCTGAAGTAATTTTCCTCTTCTTCGCAGGGTGTCTATTATCGGTGAATAAGGGAGAAGCTTCTGTCTGTTTCTAAGGCTTTTTCACGGAGCAACTATAAGAATTTAAGAACATAAAGTTGTCGTGGATGTGTCCTCTATAGCTATTTCCTGTGTGGGAGTTGCCCTCTCTCTTATTTTGATCATCTCTCCCTGGAAAATATTGAATTCAGCTCAGGCGAAGCGCACGATTCATCCAGAGATGGGCTTTTTTTTACGCATTAGTAAAAAGTGATTTGTGGCGCCGCAGAGCTGTGTGTCTGCACTTGTGTTCATTATTGAAAGATATCTGACCTAAAATGTTACTCTGTAAATTTACCAGCTCACTTAAAAAGAAGAAAAATCTTGATTGTCTGTAAATTTACATATGAAGTCAACTGCAAACATACCTGTGTACACGGGTTAGATTAACTAACGCTCTGCACAAAACCCCTCGGCGTTAAAATGCGGTCGGGAGAAGCGCAGCATCAGTTAGGAGTGAAAGTATTTTGGTAGCTGACCTTATTTCACAGTACAAAACTTTGGAGGGGATAATATTTAAATGAATCAGCATGTGTTATTTTATTTGCGTTATTTGTGATTATGTTCATTTATTGGGACGAGTGCGTAATTGTCACGGATGCCTCAAGACTTGCGGGACACAGTAGTGCGGACACAGAGCGGCGACTTTCATTTAGGTTCTTTTTAAAACTTCCCTCTATCGGAGCCATGATAACATAATGAAAAAGCTGCTAATGTGACTGTGTTAGTGTGTCAGACTTTAAAAAATGACCCGCAGCCTCTCACAGGCTGCAGAACAAACAAGCACAATGGCGGTAGGTTATCTGTTACATACTTCAGGTTTATATGGTGGAACAATTTGTAACAGTAACAGCGTAGCTGTCCTCTGAATACATCCTGCACCCAGTCCCAGTCCTCAGGACCTCACACAGTTACCAACAATTTCTAACAGATGAGTTCACCCTTACAGAAAACCATGTTGATTCTCCTTCAGCCTCCTCTCATTTATCTTAACTGTAAATTAATTTGCGCTGCTTGTGTAAAAGAAATCTTAAAATGAACCGGGTGCATCTTAATATATGCATTAACACACTGTCAATAGATCACCCAAAGAACTTTGTACTCTCACGGGTGGGGTTGCACGGATCAACCAATCAGTCAAGTTGTAGTGTACATCCATGTCTAAAACACTAAAACTACAACCTGTTTCTGAAGTTTGCTGAAAAATTTCCAGATTTTTTTCCTGAACATTACGGCACATTGATGACTTTTACCTTTTGGATCACTTAAACATTATATTTTTATCTAACTGGACTTTAAGTTAAATTTTATATTTAGTGCACAAATGAATTGTGTAAGGACATAGTGACCTTTGACCCCCAGATAATTCACTTTAGACAGCTCTAAACTGTTTCAAGACATCTTTTCTACATTTGGACCTGTATGTCAGGGAGAGGGGATATCTTCTGATCATCTCAACCGCACAGAAGCTCCACCCACCAGTTGTTCAAACCTTATGTTTGTGATAGGGAACCAATCGGAAGAGCACTTAGCTTAAAATGAAGTAGAAAAGAGCTAAAAATTATGTGGAACTGTGAACCATGCAAAGATACTTTAGTAGAGTACTAGAAACATGCTTAAGTTCCTTTTAAGAAGAATTACAACAGAAAGCAAAAAATATAAATTTGGAGCGACATGGTTACACGTCTCTGCTAATAATTCCAAGGCATCAATCAATTTCAGATTTTATTTTACAGGTTTTTTTTTACCTTGACATACTTTCAGTGACCCACCTGACAGCCCCAACTGTAGTTCTCCTAATGCCAAAAGATGAAAAAGAGGTTGCATCATACTGAAGAACCAAGAGAAAGCACAATTTGCTGAATTCAAACCACAAGAAAGTGAAATGTTTAAGTTAAGGGGCTGAAAGCAGCAGAGGAAGTTTGTGTGACTGAGGCAACTCAGTTCTCCAAGTCACACATGGATACCTTTAGGGATGTCAAAGAGGCCACAAGCTTTATTGGCACATTTGGTTTTGCTGTGAGATGCAGCCGTAATGTCTTTTTGTTTTGCATGCTTTCTTTGTATGTGCACTAATAAGTTCTTTTTGTAGAGAACGACGGAGCAGTGAGGGCACTTCACTGACTTTAAATAAATCACACGTGAAGACGACTGCTCTGTGGCTTCAGAGTGCGTGGCATCGGCGGCCTTTTCCTTGGAGGATGACTCGGCAGGTGGTTCAGAGGCCTCTGAAGGCGGAGCTGAGGGTGGCTGACAGAATGGAGAAAATGAATAACAATGGTCAAATGCAAGTGAGTCCTCTCCAGCTGAAAGGGGAGGGTGAGGCACTGAAGGGGGCTGCGCTGACCTCTGCTGGGAATCACGGGGAGTTAAAAAGGATGATGATAATGTTGATGACACAGGGGGTCTGATTTCTGCTGAAGGTGGCACTGTATTGCATGTTTTTCGACATCCAGTCACATGCAATGTCATATCCTCTTTGCGCACGATTGTTTTCTCACAGTGTGGGCAGTGGTAATGGCCCGTGTCTCGACAAGGCAGGTTACACCTGCAAATATTTGTACCTGCAAGGGAGATCCATATATTACAGTTATGAATTTAACTGTCCAGCTAGTTTTACTCAGTGAAATGACAACATAAACTTTAAAGTCATGTTCCTTTCAAAGTAATCCTTGCTTTCTTCTCAAGTTGATCAACTCCAAATAAGACACTTTTGACCTTTGAATTGTATAGTAAACACAATGTTGCAAATCAACAGAGGCTCACATTTATTTCTTCTTCTCATTAGCTCACCTTGGGAGTCCACCGCGTTTTTGATGTGAGTTTCCAGATGTCTGCATATGGTTTTTGCACGTGTGGTGCTGAATTTGGGACACAGAGGACAGCCCAGCTGCAAACCGTTTCCAGTAGTGCTCTTTAACTGGCTCCCAGTCTGAATTATGGATGGGTGCATCTGGAAAACAGTTTTTTTTTTTGTTTTGTTTTTTGTTATTGGGCTCGTTCCACGTGGTTGCTTTATAAACAATAACAAGCGCAGCCCACATCAGGAGCTGGTTTCCAGTGATTAAGTTATCGTTAAAGTGCTTCCACCTGAACGCAAAGGGCTGCTTTAAATGGTTTAACATTTTCATAGGCACACTGTTTTATCACCCAGGACTACACCGACTGGATTCCTAGGTAAATATATAAGTTTAATAAAACCTGACTTTTTAAAAATATCCTTACCGCTGCAAAAACCAAGATGCAGACACAACAGTGTACCTCCGCGACTGCTACCTCCGCACCTTACAGGAAATCAGGTGACTACTCGAGCGCAGCTTTACTTCTTCGTCTTTGAATTTATTGTGGTTGGACTACCAACTAAACGTGCATTTCGCCCCCTACTGTAGGAGAGTGTGTACCATCATGACTACGCTGCATTCCGAATATTGAACTTGCTTTCTTTACATTTAAATTAAGCCTTTTGAGCTTCCCTTCCCGTACCTGCCACCCTGTTCTCCAGTGTTTTTCTTTTTACTTTGAAGAGGAGTGTTGAATCAGGCTTTATCTAAGTTTTAATACATTTAGTAACATTAACAGGCTTGGTCAGGTTTTCTTTTGAGTTTTCATTTGAATCATGCTACCATCTACCTGTCGTCAGACAGGTAGCTAAAGATGGAGAGGCAAAAAAGAAATTGTAGAAGAAATTATAAATATATAAAAATTATAGAAGAAAGCCTGTAATAGAAGTTTTGTAAGTTCGTGAATAAGTGAGATCTGCACACATGGACACAGTAAACTTTGAGAGGGTGCGTTTGTTTGTGTGTGCGCGTGCGTGTTTTAATTAGCATAGATAATTAGCATAATCTGAACACTAACAAATTCTGCCACAAGTGTACTAACACATGAACACGTGAAAAAGACTCACTTCCGTCATTAAGGTCATGTGACTTACGGTAAAACCCAACAGCCAGGTACTCTTGGTGGTCCGGACGACGCCAAAGCGTAAGAATGGACGTAGCACGAAGACACAAAACACGGCGACAGCGGCGGATTTCAGGTTTCCAGAACTTTCTGACGTCACTGGAAAAACTAGCTACATTTGTCGCTAGGGGGAAAAAGCCTAGCAACAAAATCACTAAATTGGCAACGCTGCATGACCCACATGAGCATAATCCGCTGCGTGGTGGGGTGACATATTTACGCCATGAAATTAGCATATCATGATATAATTTATTTTCCCGGGCAAGATTTTTTTTTTTACCGGTATTATCGTGAATGATATGATATGGCCCAGCCATAATATGGTATATAAAACAAATAAATTGATTAAAAAGAATCTGAAATTTGTCTACTTCTTGTGCATTTTTGTTTCTACAAGAGCAAAAATCACTTTAATTCAAATTTTACATGACAATAAGGTCAGCTGATAAATTTAAAACAAGTTTTTGATGTAATCTTAGATGATTCTGACCCCATTGTATACTAAACTATTGCAAATATTTCACTAGGAAATGTAACTCATAAGCTTTCAAAAATCTTATAATTCAGAAGAGGAATGAACCCAAAATATGACCTTTACCATTTTTTTAAACTGTTCATCTGATCCAGTAGATGGCAGCATTACCTAACTCATTCACTTATTCCTAATTATGGATTTATTTTAATGTAAAAAGAAGCTGAACTAATACATTAAATAATTATTTTCATAATCATTTGTTTCTGTCACCTTTCACACAAAAATGTATAACATGCAGTGATTCAAATCTCTGAAATCTTAATTTTTATTACTTTTTATGTCCTGTATGATTATAAACTAAATAACTGTAACTTTTTAAAAAATATATATTTTATAACAGCTAAATGAGAAAATACTAGGGATTCTTTTTGTCCTTTACTAAGAACTAAAAAATAAGCAAATACAAACAGATTCTTTTTATTCTGATATAAAAGACAGATGCATTTTTATACAGTTCAATAAGAAACCTCTGAATTACTACAAAATCAGTGTAAACATTTTCTGGTTGGTCATTTTCTTAAAGTCTCTACGCTGAGACAGAAAAGAGTGTAGAGAAGTTACTGTAAACAATGGATGCCTCCTCCTTCTCCTCCTCACTGAAAATAACACTGATCGAAACTGTAGAATAAACATATAAAGGCAGCACACCGAAGAAACAACTCACTGTTACAAAATTGATTATACTGCTGTCCTGTTTTTTGAGAGTAACTTAATTTTAGTGCAGGTTTTTGCTTAGCTATGTTTCATCCACACCAACTCCCTGCCCACCTCTCTTTGCATTTATGCTACATTTCTGTACAGTCATTCAGACACTTGGAGGGTAGCCCTGCTTTGGGTTTCTGCTGTAGTTTCCCTTCCAGTTTCATGCAGACTGAATTTTCTCACTGACACTGCAGTTAGAAGATAATCTGGTTATTAATAAACTCACAGTGTGACCTTAAAGGAGTAAATCATTGTTGAGAGTTACATATGATGACTGTTTAATATGAAGCTGCAGCTGGGAGGAGACACTTTTTTTTTAAACTTGCTAGGCGAATGTGTAAACCACTACACTACTAGAGCATCTAATTATTATCAGCATTAGCATTTAAAAAAAATCCATAGTCATAAAAATATTTACTATTTTAGAGCTCTTCTTTTCCAGTGAATATGTTTCTGAAAAAACACTTCTTTTTTTCCCCAGTTGATGAATACAGATGTTGTAGTAAAGCAATTTGGACACTTTGGAAACAGATGTTTGGTGTTGTGACACCTACTTTTGGATGTGCAAGGAAAAAGTTTTTCTGTTGCACAATGGTGGTAAATGTGTGCACTTATTTTCCTCAAAGGTCTGGATTAAATATGCTCATGAAGTAGTGGAAAGCAGTTTGTGACACACTGGAAGCTGTTTTTAAGCTTGTATGCTGCCTTATTTATACAATCAAGTGCTAACAGACCTTTTTAATACCTGTAAACAGAAATATATTTTGCAAACTGAACGGGTGGCAGGCTTGTCTTTATCCACCTGTAACTGACTGAGGTGCTACCTGTAACTACAGGCAGGGATATAAACAGCAGCTGTACAAGATGCAGGCTATGTTAAACAAGTTGGACTATAAACTGTCAGAGGGTCCCTACATGAATCTGCTTTGAAGTAAACAATGTGGGAACAAAGTCTGGATTTTCTAGGATCTATGGATCATCACGTTGTAGAAACAAAGGCTTTAGCTAATTCACGTTCAAGTGATGTTATATTAAAATGTTCTCTGAGCAGTTTAGATGTTTACATGCCTTCTGCTAACATGCTAAAGTTAACTGAAAAAAAATCTACTGATTCTGTCTTTAACTGCATTGATAACTTTGCCTTTTTGGGTGTTATGGGTCTCATATAAAGAAAAAATTGGGGAAAAGTATCCTGATGATTCCTCTGATTCTGAAATGCTTTATTCAGCTTTATTCTGTCTGCTTGCCATAAACCTGTGTTTCCCTTCATAGGACATCTTCAATAATGGTATAAAAATGAAGGCCGTCTGTGTGACGTCTACTCCAAATTGATTTATAGGGTGTAATTTAATTTTAATTGTTGGGGTTTTCTCCCAAATACTGTAGATCAGTAGTTCCCAAAGTCAAGAGTGCTGCGGCCACTTAAAAACAAGAAAATTTAATAGCGCCATCTAGAAGCCTGTCTTCACTTTCAACAAAAGAGAAAGTGATGTAGTTCCTTGAAAATTTGATTAAAAAACAACACAAGCTGTTGGCTATAAATTGGTGATACTACCCAGTGATATATAAAGTGCTAATGCCAATATGTTACCTACTTGCCACTTGGACACAAACTTCAATGCAAGAGAAGTAAATTTAGGTCAGAGTAATGAGCAATATCCCAAACTAACCACCTCTTATTACCATTTTTAATTCACCTTTTATATGAATAAATAAAGGTCTATAAATATGTAACTGTACATGTAATTTCAAACTTAATTTGTTATTACTGCGGGCCCCCTGCAGTACTTTCACGGCCCACCAGGGGGCCGTGGCCCACACTTCGGGAACCACTGCTGGAGAGCCTTTACATTACACTATAAAGCACCCCGAGGCGAATGCTGTTGGCACTATTTACATAGTGCCAAATACTGCTGTGATTTGGCACTATACAAATAAACCTAAATTTAATTTAAATGAATGTTGGTTTATTTTTTTGTTCAGCTACGTTAAATCCGTCATTTCATCTATTTTTAGATTTCTGTACAAATTAAACAAACTTTTAGTGAGTTTAAGAGAGCCCCCCCCCCACCCCACCCCCACCCCAAAGTGTAGTGGTCAACACATTCACTTTGTATGCAAAAGATTCATGATTTGAGATTGAGAAGTACCTTCTGTAGATGTTTTTAGGTTAATCTTATTGTTTTTTTTGTAGACCAAACTAAGCTACTGTAACCTGCTGGTAGCTATAGCTTCATAGTTAATATACCAACAAGAAAGAGATATCAATCCTCTTATGTAACTCAAATAAACAGGTAGTAAGAATATATCCCAAATCTCAGGCTAATCCTTTAAATGTTTGGACTGCTGAACGTGTTGA
>VUQJ01011500.1:54448-65945 GCA_015108635.1 Andinoacara biseriatus
CACATAAACTCACAAAATCATGAAAGGATATTTTTATCTGCTCCACTTAATCTCACTGATGAATTGGGTGTCATCTTCTCTGCTTGTCTTTGTGGAAAAGTCCCAACTATACAAAGGAGACCCCCCCCCCCAAGTTTCAATAATGAAACCTAAAACCTAAACCTGTTTAAATTTGTGCTCAGAGAGAACAACTAAGCTTAACATTTCAGCCAAACACCGAAAGACCATTTGAAAACAACCCATGGAAATATTGGAGAATTTCATATGAAACAATGTGCATTATATGGTAAGATTTTATATCATTTATTAAACCACAAAAATGTTATTTTGGACTTTATCGATGTTATTTTATTGGATAGACTGCTTTTGTTTTTACTGTTATGCCAATAAAAGTTACTTTATGGGCAAACCTTCAATGACCAATAATTTTAGGCCCTATTGTCCAGAAACTGCAGCCCTGGAGGCTTTCAGCTGTATCTTTTTAGTCCCACTTCTACTTTTATACTGCCCTAGACAAAATTTGTCTCAGCTTACAGGGCACATAAGCTCTGTGGCCTCCAGCTATCCAATCAGTGTGACCACAAAGCCATAGCTCCATCTCTGGTGATAATGTCTCTGGTTTATTCAAGAATGCACGAGCTTGGATCTCTCTGGCTTTTTCTAGAAATTAGACACGAGCAAAAGCAAAGCAAACTGTGAAACCTTTAGAGCCACTTTGAAGCTTTAGCATTTGATATGGAACAGAGAGAGGCCGCTCAGAAGTGTTAAGCAGCTTAAAAATACTTTAATAGATGCCAGATTTGTTTAAACAATAAAGTTAGGCCATATAAAAGGAGAGGTTTCTGGGGTGAATCCTTGAAAAGAATAGAGAAAGGAGCATAAAATGGAGGTCTGGTATTTTTTTTTGACTATTTTTATCTATAGTAGAAAATAACTCTGAATAAAAACTGCCACAATCTCATTCAGCTCCACTGCACTGAGCTGGCAGCAAAAATACCAGCAGCAGATAACTGGAAACCTTGCCAGATACCACGAGGGGTAAGTAGGAAAATATGTCTTTTCTTTACTTTTTTGTGATTTGGATGAACTGACCATTTAAGTTTGCCTCTCATTTTATTGTTAAATGTCAGTAAAGTACTTTGTTTCCCAATAAATAAATGCAGTCTAATGCTGAAATACATGACAGTGAAGAAATTAAAAAATATAAAAGAAAATATTCACAAAGGGGGCAACAAGGTGAAACCCTGGGGAAGAAAAACAAACTTCCTTAAAGTTTAACTACTGCCACTGCTGCCCATAAGCAACTCACTTAACATCTATTACTTAGCTATTAAAACTAGGTGGACTGCTTCCAGTCTACTTTCTTTGTATGAATACATAAATAAATGGCTCAGGGGAGGCAACACATTTAATTTGACCTTGTTTTGATCTTACACTCACCCCTCTCTCACGTTCCCTGGGCTTGTTATTGAAGATATTGGGCTATTAGCATCAAAGTTTCCCTCCAGGCCTGGATACCTTGAGCCTGCTGATGGAGGCAGAAACTCTGAATTCCCCCTACTGTGGGCAGTGCTGCTGTTTGAGTACACACCTGAAAGAGAGCCACAGATAACGTCAGTAATTCTGCTCCATCAAACACTGAGCATCCACGTCAAGTTGCAATAGATACAGCACAACACAATACAACAATTTAAAAATGATCTAAACCCACAGAAACATTAGAAACACCTGCTGTATACATGCCAAGTTTTCCAGACGGCCAAAGTTTCACCAAAGATTAGCCAGGGTTGCCAGCTCTCGCGATATGCTTTTACCTTCATTCTCACACAAATCTCACACCAAGTAAGAATAAACCTCAAAGCCAGTCTTTTAAATTAAAAAAGACATTAATGGCCCTGTCACACTCAAAACTGGGGCTGTATCCTCCTTACGACTCAGAAAAATAAATAAATAAATGAAAAAATTGAATTGCTTTTTTTTTTTTGCTGTCAGAACCTAATTGCAAGTAGTTGTGGTAATCAACTGGTTGCCCAGAAGTCGAGCATGCAATTGCAAAGGAAGGTAACGTGTCTCCAAACAGTCACAGTCCAACTCAGACTGACTGCAGTCAGTCTCAGACAGACTAGTGAATGTTTTCTAATATTTGCTGTGTACTTTATAAATGCAGAAAGATTGCCACCATATTGCAATCAATCTGAATCGGTCTCTGCTGATGAGCCCAACTCATCTGCAACCCATCTCTTGTCAGTAGGGGCTTTGCCTCTACTGGTTGTTAACTGGTTGTACACTGGTTATATTCTTATATTAAAGCAAGGTTGCTGAGCGCCTGTGTCATTTTGGCAGTTAAATCGCCATCCTACAGCAACTGTGGAGGAATTTCTGAATTTCTGCTTCAAATCTATGAGGTTCTGGCTGGACATATTGACATGATAGCATCACTATAGTTGCTGCAAATGTGTCAGCTGCACATAAGTTTCCCCTTCCACTACATCCCAAATGTGCTCTACTAGACTGAGATTTTGTGACTGTGGAGGTCATTGGAGCACATCTTTTTCTTCTGTTGTCCAATTTAGTTGTTTCTGTGTGAACTGTAGCCTCTGCTTACTGTTCTTAGCTGAGAGGAGTGGAACCCAGGTGCTACCACATGCTTGGCTGATCAGATATTTGCATTGAGGAGGAGCTGTACAGGTATGCCTAATAAAGTGGCTGCTGAATGTATGTAGCATGACTTTACTGGACTATATAGTAGTTGGTGCTACGTTCTCAGATTGTACTGTATATATTTTCTTTGTCCGTTTTCTGATGCGTATAGTTTCACGTGTTTCAAATAAAGTTTCAAATAAATCCTTCAGGTTTAATTTTTGTGTCTGAACTCTTTGTACTCTACATGAGGCCCACATTTTTGCAGCAGACTTTCTAAAGTCAGTAAGGTTTTGATAAAAGTATAAAACCATTTGGTGTCTAAAACAGTGGTGAAAGGGTTTTTAATTCATTGGTCACAGAGTTGGGCTGACTTTGCACAGGTGAGTCTGTTATGAAAAAATGCCTCGACTGTTTTGAGAATTGCACTAAGAGGATGACGTTCCTGATGTGTAAATTGCACCAAAGCGATTGAGAAAATCTGTAATATGCAAATGAGCTATAGTTACCTGTTGTGATTATTTTCACTGAGAATTTACTGACCAAAAATGTTTTATATTATAGGCAATGCTGTGCTTGAAGAATAAAAGTGGTGTAATCAAATATTAATTTTCAAACTCATTAGAAATGTACAAATTCTAGCAACATACATAGAAATGAGTGGTGGCTCAAGACTTGTGCTTTACTCTTCAACACAGCCTGAACTCTGTTAGGCAGCTTTCCTGCCATTCCTTTAAGCAGTCTTCCGGAATAGTTCTCCAGGCTTCTTGAAGGACATTCAAAGCTCGTCTTTGGATGCTGCCTTTTGTTCCATTCACTGTCAAGATGATCCCACACTGCTTCAATAATGTTGAGGTTCGGGCTCTGGGGAGGTCAATCTATGACTAATAGAGTTCCATTGTGCGTTTTTCTATCCAAGTATGCTTTTTATTCTGATGAAGCTTTGGTGAACAGCAGATGGATCAACTGAAGGGCCAGATGAATCTCTCAGATCCTCTGTCAGGTCTTTGCTGGATTTTTTCCTTCCTCTTAAGGACGTGACTTTCAGCTACTGTTCATCTGCTGTGGATAGTTCTTTTAGGCCTGCCACTTCTTTTGTTCTCCAATTCTCCAGTTTTCTCAAAATTTTAAAGAACACGCTGCACAACATGCACTATTTCATGCCTGTCAAACTGTGTTATTTTTGGAAGGTTTTGTAGATGCAAGTAAAGAAATGGTAACAAATTATGCGTTTTTGTAATAAGCTGATCGTAACAAAGAGTTCATTGCTAAATTGTCTGCTATGTGTAGACACAACACTGGTTCATCCCTTTTTATGATTGAATGATTCAAAAGTCAGTTTTAAGTGGCTTAACAAACAAAGGCATTTCTCTGAAAGTGGTCAGGCAAAAGTACTGAATTGAAAATAAGTGAAAAAGCAGCCAATGTCCAAAGAAAAACTTTCAAAGACCTTCAGAGAGCCTGGAGAACTATTGCTCAAGACCACTTCAAAAAAAATTACAAGAAAGTCTGGCTCCTTAAAAAATGCGGGGTGGCTCAAATTCTTTGCACAATGCTGTATTTGGACAACAGTCCAAAACCTTACAATGTTCAAATTCTAGTTACATGAAACACATTAAATCACACGAGCTGGATCAAATTGTTAAGTGGTAATGGAATTTTTTCTGTTTATCAACAACTCAGTGCGCAATTTCTGGTGTAAATACAAGTATTTTAGATACAATATGCATACAAATGGACAGGAAACGATCAGGCTATGTTGCAAGAAGACTCTGAGTTTCCATGGTTAGTATAATCCATTTTTCTGTAAACCTTTCAGAGCCACATTTAAAGCCTAAGGGGCTGAATGTTCAAATACTAAAAATATACTTTCATGCTACTCATTTAAAACCGTAACTTGTACCTGCATGCAATCACTAGGGCTTTCAACACTGGGTTTTAAGCCAAGCTGACAATGATAACGTGTGTCACCATAAATCCACCAAGTATACCATAACACAAAATAGTTTTCAGGCTATAACATTTGGCCATTTCAGATAAGAGAAGTCCTCCTGGGATTTTTTTTCAAAATTAAACACTGACATGCTTGTTTCATCCTCACTAAACATAGCTCATAGTGTGCCGCTTGAGGCTTTTCCCTCAAAGTCTTCTGAGTAAAACTGCGAGTAGTTTGAAGTAATAGACATGGACAGCTCTCCTGGATGCTCGCCACTCTCTTTGGCCAACTGAGCCTCAGTGTACCTGACAGCTTCTTGATTCTGGTTCAGCCATTGAAATGGAAAGAAAAAGAGCTTGGCTGGAAAACCCGTTTGGAGAAGCTGAAGGACAAGTGGGGTGAGGGCCAACTTGCCCACAGTCATGGTGCCCAGTAATTGGACAAGGTAAACACTGGCATGATGAGCTATCATCGAAGGAATGAGAGAGGAGGGAAAGGAAAAGGAGCAAATGAGGCCATGGGAGAAAATGAGAGAGACGGCTTAACAGCCCAGGTGTTTGGGTAATTACCCTTTTCTTTTGGTTTTGCTCATTTCCAGAGAGGTACTGGAGGCTAAACACAGACTTGTGCTACCATTTCATCTGCACATACCTGTGAAGTCATCTAAAGCTGGTAAAGGTGAGCTGTTTTCTTGGTGGGAAGAGGCAGAGCTGTGGAGATGCTGCCGCGCCAGACAGTCACTTAAGATATCAGATTCCAGCATCGTATGCACCTGAACCTGACAATAAGACAAAACACATATATTCATATAGATGCAGCTCATATAACAGTACTATGTTTTCATGTTGTAAGCATGTGTGGATGGCTGCCAGCATGCAGGGATGAGAATAATTATGTTAAAGCTGCAGCTTAATCGTCTTCCAACTGTGTTCTGCTGTTAGGCAATGCGGCTCCCATGCAGCTAAAGTTTAAACTAATTGACTTCTCTTTTGATTTCATTCAGTAAAGCAATTGAAAACACTGAGTGTTCTGCAGGAAGTTTTCTACTGTTCATTTTTCAAAGAAATGAACTTGCACCAGATGGCCGGTTCTTGTTTCATCTTGCGATCCAGCTTCTCGAGGTACAAGATCCAGAAATCTTATTAGGCAATCCTAAAGTGTTCTAACAAAGTTAAGGCTAAACAATTGGCTTTATTATCCAGCACTAACAGAACACTCCCCCCTGAACTTTCCAAAACAATTTATTGACGGCTTCAGGACTCAGAAGAAGCTCGCAGCGGATCTCCAGGAACCACAAAAGTGGTATGAATAATCAGCAAGAAATGCTCACCCAAACTGGTGCTGTGACACATCAGCTCGAATAAACGTACGACTGCGATGAGCTTGTGAATCTCATGTTTAATATTTAAAAGTTCCAATTAGCCAATTAGCCCCACAGAGTTTACTGCAGCTCAGGGCGTGTCGACTGTGTCACAACGTACAAACACAGGTGGTTCTGTTTAAACCAAACAAGGCATGGGAATACACACAAAGCCCCAGTGTCACTCACGGTCCATAGAAAACAAACAAGGCCCAGATAAAGCAGAACAATAGGCTCCCTATTCTGACTTCCAGGGAGTGTGTGTAATACTTTGTTTTGTTGTATTTCATCCTACTGAATCATAAACATGCCCACTCTCTCCTGCTGCTGCGCTGCAGAAACAAGACCTACAACCACTGACCCCCGAGAAGCTCCCTTTTCTCTTTGAAAGTTACATAAAGAAGGATTTCACTGCTATTAAAAAAAAAAAAAAAAAATTCTGGAAGAAAAAAAAAATATTTATTTTTAAACTTAAATAAAAAAAAAAAAAAAAAAAAAAAAACTTCTGGAAGAACAGTATTGTTTTGAACCTTAAGGTTAAAGAGGAACAAACATGCATCTCACTTGTTTTTAAACAGACTTTCATGAGGTAACAATCAGGAAATAAAATCAAGCTGTAGCACTAGAGAAAATCCTGTTTTGCTTTCTTTTTCTGAGGCTGTTCACTTTTACTACTGATTTTCTACTCAGGATCTCATGAATGACCGCACGGCTCTAGGGAATTTAAAACATAACCTTTTTTTCTTACTTTGCACGTGCATATCGCAATACTCTTAATTAGCAGAAAAGCTGTAGATTTGTAACCGAAATGAGTTTGATATTTTCTTGAAAGCAAATGCAAATATCAAAAAGTTTTACAAGAGAGGTGAAATCTGTGCCATTGTTACAGAAAGAAAAAACTTTTTCAGAAACTGTGTGGTTTTGTGGTCACTTGTTGCTGTCAAACTGGATCAATTTTAAATGAATTCAAAGTAATTCAAATGATCTGGCATGTGCACACAGTGACATCTGCCTCCAGATGTTATATTTGACTATAAATCCCCAGTTTGGCTTTTGATGAATATGTTTTTCATTCTTTATTTTATGTAAATGTGCACGCTTACTTTGTATATAAAATGGTGTGTATTCTTCCGTAACCACTGCTGATTAAGCAGCTGCCAATGCTGGCCAGGACACTGTTGCAGAAGAGATTTTAAATCTCAAGGGTCTTGTCACCAGGTTAAACAGAGGTTAAATACAAACATGCAGTCATGTGAATAAGAACATTTTCACCGGACCCGATACAGTCCTGCGAAATTCTAAGTACACCTCCTGACCCAGCAGCGTGTAGAACCACCTTTAGCGGCAATAACTTGAAGTAATTGTTTACTGTATGACCTTAACAGTATTTCAGATTGTTGTGGGGAATTTTGGCCCACTCTTCTTTAGAATGTTGCTTTAGTTCATTGAGGTTTGCGGGACTTTGTTTACGCACAGCTCTCTTAAGGTCCCACCACAGCATTTCCATCAGGCTGAGGTCTGGACTTAAACTGGGTCATTGCAACACCTTGACTCTTTTCTTTTTTTCAGCAATTCTGTTGCAGATTTGCTGCTGTGCTTGGGATAATTTCCCTGTTGCATGAGCCAATTTAAGCCAAGCGTTAAATGTCAGACAGACGGCCACATATTTGATTCTAGAATACTTTGGTGAACATCATTGAGTTCATGGTCCACTCAATGATTGCAAGTCCTGTGACTGCAATACAAACCCAAATCATCACCCCTTCATCATCATGGTGGACAGTTGGTAAGAGGTGTTTGTGCTGATGTTGCTGCATTTGGTTTTCACCAAATGTGGAGCTGTGCATCATGGCCTCCTCTGTCTGTTTGTTGCCATTTCTCTGAGCATTGCACACTCTGACATTAGGGTGAATTTGCTGAGATTACCATTCCTGGGAAGATCATGGCGTTTTATAAACACACACCTGAATGCTCCAGAGCAGCAAATTGCCAAAACATCTGCTTTTTTGGAGCTGGTAAAGCTTGCTGATGATAATTTATTTAAATGCATTTGATTATCAGCACCTGACTGCTACATACCCTCTTAATCCCTATGGAAACAGTAAAGGAGTTCTTAATTTTGTCCCAGACTTTCTGCAGTCCAGTGAAAGCTTTTTTCACACCACTGTATATCAAACAGCAACTGAAAGCATAATTAAATTGCCCCTTTTACGGTGTAAAACAATATCAGTGACATTTCATGTAACTTTGCTGCAGCTTAATATCAACACCAATATCGTACCAAAAATAAACCATCAAAACAAAGTGTATCAATACTTTTTTAGTCTGAAGAGTCTCTTTATCATTTAACATGATGAGCTTCAACTTTTGTGCATAGCTGCTCCTAATAACGTCATTAAATAATAAGTGGAGACTTCATTGTGGTTCGTATTGTTTTCATTATTATGAGAAGAAACATGACTTAATATAACATGTATTCCAGACAAGACAAGACAAATATCCATCATAAATACTTCAAAGTCCAGATGTGCTGTGTATAACTGCCAACAGAGAAGTCCAATAAACTAAAGATGTTTTACAGGGAAAAAAGAATCTATCAGTTAATATAACTTTAATAAAATGTTTCATGTTTTAATGTTAAATTTTTGAGAAATAATCAGTTTATTCCAGTAAATTTCAGCTCTGTGTAGGTGGCTCAGGATTATAATACAGTGAACTTGAACTTGCCTTGATCCTGGTTTGATTTCTGTACTTTTGCTCCTATCCAATGAAAACTTAAATATGACCTTACTATTGGGCAACCTGATAGGTGAGCAGTTAGCGTTTATCGAATGTCTTTCCCATATTTTCCCACTGTCCACTCCAACGGTCCATTAAAGGCAAAAATGCCACAAAAATATTTGCTTTTAAAAAAAAGGTTTGGCTATAACTCTTTTTTCTAGCCAAACCTTTTTTTTTTACCTTTCTGAACCCTCTCCTTCCACCTTCTGCTTTTGAGCAACACCCAGTTTAGAAAGACAGGAAAGATTTATTATCCAGTACCTTGACCTCCTTTTCCTGAAGGCCTTTGGCTGAGTGAGCTTTGACATGCTTTCGTAACGAGCTGGGGTCGGTGTAGCGCTTGGTGCATCCCGGTATCTGACAGGCATATGGCTTCTGTGAATGAACCACAACAGGGAGAGATGGGAGAAGTTGGATAGAAATGACCGAAAGCTGAGAGAAAATATTAAAGGAACATTTAGAATAAGTTTATTTTGACTTTCTGTTATAAAAAGAAAACAAAATGTGCTGCTATTTAAAAGAGCACAAATTATTTTCCGCTGCTTTTTCATCTACTTCCTGTTCTAGTGGACTTGTACTTCAATAATTTATGTTGCTTTGAGTACAGAGAATAAAAACTGACACAAGAAACACAAGAACAAATATAGCACAACACACCAAATTAAATCCAGAGTTTGAGGGTTATATTAGATTTACTGTAAGGTACAGGCTACACCCTCTCTTGTATATTCCACATTATGTGTTGGGTGGGTTAGGATTTTGTAAACCAGGGTTGAAAAACATTCAAACCATGATGATTATGATTTTACGGTCTCAGCAGATACAATGTCAAACATAAAATATGCATACAAATAATGGCAAATATTCAGACGAATCACATCCACATTGCAGACATAAACATTTAGGGTAAAGGTTGTAAATGTGGTTACTTATTGTGACAACTGGACTAACAGAGAAAGAAAGGACATGCAGTTCCTTCAACATTTTACATAATGTGCTCCTGAGCTGAGTATATTTACCTTTCATCTGCAGGCTTAAAAGAGGGGAAGAGAGAGAAGAGTTCAGCTGTAAATGAATTCATTCATTAAGTAAACTGTATGAGGTACCTGCAGTCTGTGAACAAATATGAAAGTGTTTATTTCTGCACATTACTTCTTGAAGGAATAAACATTTCACAGCAGGCTAAAGCTCAGAGACAAAGCATTTGTTGTTTTCATGATGTAACATCAGACTAAATTTAACACAGTCCTTCTGAAATACATTAAAAACATGAATAAGCATCATGGAATATGTGTTGAAATTTTGTTTTTACTGTACAAACCACTCACTTCTTACTTGTAGATGGATTTTAATCATTTTACTTAGAAGCAGAGAGTTGAGTAAGATGACTGTATTTCACAATTTGGTGAATAAATGAGCTCATTTCCATGAATCTGATTCCTCACAGATCTTTATTTGTTCGCCCTTTTTCATTGCTAAGTATTTAACAGGTGGAGTCAATTATACATTCATGAAAACACATGCACAGTGTTTATTTGACTCTTTAGGGTTTATGTTCTGGTATACGCTACTAGTCAAAAAATAATGAGCAGCAGGTATGAACGTCATATTTTTCAGAAAACTTTACTTGATAATTTGATGAGAGCTGCAATGTTCGCGATGCAGCCCAGTTACTCACCTTTATACATGGGATAACGAAAGAGTTTGAGATTACGGAGGAGCTGGCAGCAATGTGCTCAATGAAAGGAACTGCAACTGGGAGTGATTTGTTCACAGAGGTAACTGCATGCTTGTATAGGCTAAGGCAGACATGGGACAAACTGGAAGATGTTCCAGGTGATGGCTGTTTAAAACCTGCAGGGAAAATGTTGGACTGTTGAAGCATTTGCTTCAACAGTTTTTGTGCAGTATTATACACCAGGAGGTGTTGTTTAAGTCAGCGCTAAAAATTAACCATGTTGTTGATGCTGGAATTAAAATAGTTTTGTGTCATTATTAGGTGATTATTAGGGTAAGAGAAGTTGTTTGCACTTTTGGAGGAGCATTAGGCTGACCATGGTGACCTAGGCTACCACACAGCTCAGTCTCGACAATGCTACAAAGAGTTTGGGACCTGAGAGCGGATATTTGAGAGTTTTGTGAGAAAAAAGGGATGGACAGTCAGCAACAACACTCAACTGGGCTGTAGCATTTAAACAATGCTCTACTGATACTAACGGGCCCAAAGTGTAACAAGAAAATATGCCCCAGTACACCAGCAGCAGCAGCAGCCTGGATCACTAAGGATGGATCACTAAGGATGGATCCATGCTTTCATGTTGTTCTCAGGTTTAAATTCTGACCCTACCATCTGAATGTCACAGAAGAACCTGAGACAATGTTTTTTCCAATATTATATTGTTCAATTTTGGTGAGTCTGTGTAAATTGTAGCCTACTGCTGTGGTCTTCTGCTGCTGTAGCCCATCAGCTTCAAGGTTCGACATGTTGTGCAATAAGAGATGTACTTCACTTCACTTCACTTCACTTCACTTCACTTCACTTCACTTCAATTCAGACAGCGCCAATTCACAACAAACAGTCGCCTCAAGGCACTTTGTATTGTAAGGTAAGGTAAAGACCCAACAATACTGCAGAGAAAACCCAACAGTCAAAACGACCCCCTATGAGCAAGCACTTGGCGACGGTGGGAAGGAAAAACTCCCTTTTAACAGGAAGAAACCTCCAGCAGAAATCCAAGACATTTTATACAATTTCACACTCCCAACTTTGTGGGAACAGT
>VUQJ01011501.1:23810-35242 GCA_015108635.1 Andinoacara biseriatus
CACACACTTTTTTCCCCTTTCTGCTATCTCATTTACACAACACCTTACAATGTCAGTGCAGGAGTGGAGTGAAGAAGATATCTTTCAAGCAAGAATTTAATGTGAAACTGAAAGCAGAGAAAGGTACCCCACGGTGGAGAGCAATACCTAGAAATATACACACATAGCTTTCTAAATAATTTAGAACTGTGGCCTGTGCTACTGGGTAGACATGAGAGAGCTACCTAAGGCCTCAGGCGTGAAGTCTGTGAGTTCCTGGAGGAAATGTGGAGAATAAAGTATCCCAGGACAAGAGAGGGGCTTCAAAGCGTTGCTACATTATTAATTTGCTCTTTCCATCTGCTGAGTGGGGCCTGAGGACAGACTCACACCTACTGCCAGATGCAGCATACAAGCCCTGAAACACACAGATGCAACTAGCACCAAAATGTGATTCAAAATTTGATTTATGAGGCAGGAATTTGAATTAAACTCTTAATGGGGAATTCAAATATCTCATTCTCACAGATGTGCCTCTAATCCTGCTACTACTCTTAATTCCTTGTTCCAATGGGAACATCCAAACATCTTCCTACCACATCCACCCTCGAGTTAAAATTAAAAAAGGGGAAAAAAAGTGGCTGGTAACAGAAATGGAAGTGTGAACAAAGTATGTATGTAATGAGGTGAGGCCTTTAGTGTTGTGGAGAAGTTGGACACTTTTGTTGGATCGCTTGTGAGTGTTGCTGGCCAGGTGATGATAGTAACTGTGGTGTTGAGCCACACTTGTAATCACTGTGTGGACATGATTCTCTGTTTGTGGTTGGTCAATAGTACACTTGCTTTTGTAAATTAAAGTAACCTGCTGTTGTATAGGACCATTTGGTATGTGGGGACAACAGATCACTTGGTGGTACAACAGGTTGCTACTTTTGGTATTGTGTTTGTAATGTGTTTGTGCTCCTCTTTGTTGGTCACATGTTACTTTAGTGAGTTCTGTGCAGTAACATGTGATCTTCATGTAGGGATATCGATGTTTAAAGATTTCTGCTTAAGTCATTTGAGAGCTTAGTTTTGCAGGTTGTGGTAAGACAGTTGCTGGTTAAATGCCCAAATATGATGTGCTTTGGTCACTCTTAGCTTATTTGCTAAGTTTCCTTTTGCTTTAACTGGTGACAGTTCTGTTGGAGTAGCTTCATTTATGGCTGATACACACTGTCCTTCTCCAGTGTTTAGCATTCTGTTGTGTCAGGGCTGGTCACATATCAAGGACCAGAACACTCCAGAGGGGCTTGTTCATTTATTTAGGGCTCCCAAAAGAACCCTTTTGAGGGGGGAGGTGTTACGTATCTCTGTAACCCCTACTCTCTTTGCAGCGGTAGTCAAAAAATATTCAGGTGCTGCCTTGGTTAATTAAAGAGTGTGTCTGATCAGCTCAAGACACATGGTAAAAACGTACACTGATCAAGCATAACATTATGACCACCTGCCTAATAGTGTTGGCCCCCCTTTTGCTGTCATGGACTCCACTAGACCCCTGAAGGTGTGCTGTGGTATCTGGCACCAAGATGTTAGCAACAGAGCCTTTGAGTCTTGTGACTTGCAAGGTGGGACCTCCATGGATCAGAAAAGCCCACAGGTGCTCGATTGGCTTGAGCTCTGGGGAATTTGGAGGTCAAGTTAATGCCTCAAACTAGTTGTTGTGCTCCTAAAACTATTCCTGAACCATTTTTGCTTTGTGGCAGAGTACATTATCCTGCTGAAAGAGGCCACAGGCAATGCTTCTAACATCAATTGGTCTCATGATTATTCACAATTTCATTGCATGAAAATGTGCAATGACAATAAAGAATTTCTAATTCTAATTCTAAAGCAGGTTTGGGCAATTCATTTTCGCAAGAGCTGGGAAACTGGGACTGTTGTGGAGGGCTGTGCCAATAAGCTGAATTCAATTCTGCTCAATGTTAATTTTATTTCTTTATAAGCTTACTGGTGTAGCTCTCCACAACAGTCCCAGTTTCTGTTTGGGGAAATTAATACTTGCTCTGTATAGAGCACAGTGTTGAGAGGAGGTTCAGGTCATAGCCTGTACCACCGACTCTTATGACACAGAGATTTTGGCTGTTTAAATGTCCACACATATATCACACCATGGTCCAGCACAATCCTTGAAATAACATACCCGATTTATTTTGACTGTACTGAAACAGCTAAAGATCAATAGCCCCCCCTCCTTAAGTTAACTCAAGAAAAGCACTAAGTCACTGACTCACAGACACAGAAATTAGGCTGCTCACAAAGACCAAAACATGAATCTTCCCTCTGTTCCTTTTCTATCCTCCCTTCTGCTGAAGTTTCTGCACCACCCCCTCCCAATCTATCAATAGCTGAGTAATCTTGGTGGGTACTGGAAATGCCTCCCATGGCTGACCTTATATGGCTATCAGGAAACTGCTGATTTTGGGTTTCAGGGCTGCCTTTCACCTCAATTGGTCCAGCCCTCCCCCCACAGCTATTACTGCCAGCATCCTGTCTTTATGAGCTCATATTTCACACAAGGGAAAGGCCCACTCTACTGGCTCCACTAAGGCCTTCTCGTAGCACCAATCCTTAAGATAACATCGCAGATTTTTTTTTTCCTTTTGGGTGTGTGTGTGTGTGTGTGTGTGTGTGTGTGTGTGTGTGTGTGTGTGTGCCAGCTGTCATCCTGAGTGCTGGGGAGTCTGCACTGCTTATTGGCAGGATGCATATTGAGATGCTGAGATGTGATGCACTTTCCCCATAAATGAGGTTTTGTGTATAGTCTTCATATGCTAAATCATGAAGACCACCTTAAATCATTTATATTGTGCACCACACTAATGTAGATTTTCAATTATCGATCATTTGGGGGTTTTCATTATTTACAAACAATAACAATAACAATAACAACAACAACACATAAATGTGTATTTTGAGCCGGCATTAAACCACATTCTTTACCTCTGTCACTTCTGACTACAGTTACCCCAGAAAGAGGCACAGCCAAGGAGACTAAATAAAGGTAACCCCTCACTGCAGTGTTCCAGGGTTCTCAATCAGAGCCAGCCCTAGCTTGTCATGTTGTTTAAAAAAAAAAAAAAACTATAATGGCAACAGCCAAAAATGCTCAGCTCAAGGATGAACCATTGAGTCACATCACTATGGCTACGTCCATCTTTTATATAACGTACAATCGATGTCTGAAGCAGAAAGATGCAAACTGGCCAGAAAGGAAAATTATATCAAAATAGTATTCATTCACTGTGAGCTTTTTTTTATATCTCTTCTGTTGCAGTAAGGACCTACAGTTCTTGAATGAAAATTCCCAATATACATTTACTTCTTTATTTAAATATTTCCAATTTTTAAATCTTATTCTGCATTTAAGAGGATTTTATGTTTTTACCTGACAGCTTTACTGAATTTGAGTAGTGTATGAATAACTTATGTGATACTGTTTAATACTTTATTATAGATTTAAGTCTATAGAGATGAAACACTTGTTAAATAGTTCATGTTTTGAGTTTGGGGCTGTGTTTCTTTAACTAACCACTGTCATTGTCCTGTTTCGGAAGATTTTCAAACCAGACGGCTGCTCGAACCCTTTGCATTTTCACATTTTAGAGGTTTGTGAAACTTGTTTAAGCTTCCCATCAGCAGCAAAACAATTTGAAAAAAATATTAAACTAGAAACTTAGCCAAGTCACAGCTGGTCCATTTAACACCAGTGCAAACTTTCGCCAAGACAGTCAGCAGTTGTTATTACAATGAAGCAACCAATCACAGCAAAAGAAAAGCAAGTCATCTCCATTGCTAGCCTGCCAAGTGAGTGGAATCCTAAATCACCAAATAAGGCCATAATGAAAAAGTAAATTTCTTCAGCTTAAAAGAACTCAAACTCTGTACAGGTTCTTTTCCACCAGTTTAACTTTTAACTTTTGACAATTTTAGAGGTCATTAAATAAAAGCTGGGGCACTAAAATAAACAGAATAATTTGATGGCAAAGGAGCACAGACAGCAAACTTCCCAAAGCCTTTCATAAAAACATGGGCTCAACCTTTCTGGAAGTGCACACCTCGGTGTTATTCACATGTTGATTTTCAATTGCTGTTTTGAATATGCTATTATTACCTCACATGTCAGGGACCTGCAGCATAATGCTGTATATTTTAAACACAAATTATACTAACAAATTAATTTTTTGGAATTTAAAATTACCTTTTTGTCTTTTGAAGGACATTAAAATGTACGAGACTGCCTAACTGAACGCGAGAAAATGCTGCATCATTTATATCGTGCTCTTTCATCGCTCCACGTGATGCCACAAGAGCAGCTAATTAAAATGATTAGCTGGGTCCCTCAGCTGAGAAAATGTAATGAAATTTGTTATTCTAATGGCACAACATTAACAAATGTAATCAATCTTTTGCAATTTGCTTTTTTTTTTTTTAATATGATTTTCTCACAGGACCACAAAATTGAAATCTCACCGTGCTTTTCGTTCAGTGATGGCTCAGAGCAGATCTCTGCGCAGGTTTGGTCAAACCTGCAGAATGTGAAGCTGAGCCCTAGTGTTGTTAATAGCTTTCTCTTTTATAGTGGCGCGGGAAAATAAAATACTAAATAAAATACATTTATTCAAGTAGTCTATTAATGTACTGTGTATTGAGGTACTCGTGGTTCTAATTTATTTGATTTTGCTGATAAATATTTAACATTATACACAGCTGTGGTTTCAGGAGCGACAATTGCTTTGTTGTCAAATACAACTCATGCTGCCTTACATTAATGCGTCGGTTGTAATAATAACCCAATGTGATTATATAATTAGACAAGAGGTCATTCTGTTGCGTAATGCTTTCATATTTTCTCTTGAGTGACAATCACACCATTTTTTTCCTAACCTTTGCTGAGATTCTTTTGCACATAGGTAACCTGTTGGATGGATTATGTGACATTCAAGTCACCTTCCACTTAATAACACACTTTCTAAAGCGGTGTAACAAGAGAAAATGTGATTGAAGCTTCAGTCTTAAAACTGTATAATATTCGGCTTAAGACACTGGAACATGAAATGTCTATAAGAGTCTTCTCATAAAATGGGGATACAAGTGTAAAGTGTGGTCTTTTTGAAGATGTACTTATCCACATCCCCCAAAGTCACTCTGTTCTGTCCCAGGACCGCTTAAACAAGTGGAGGCAGATGTTTGTGGGGGCTCACATTTGATCCTGGGGGATTCATCTTTCACCAGCTCTCTCATGAACAGTCCTTTGAGAAGAGCGAAGACTTCGACTCCACTGGATATGCTGGTTTACACATGAAAAGACAGAAAGTGGCTGTTCAGCTCAGACCATAGCTTCCTCTCCCAGTTTAACAAAACAGACTGATATTTAAAATAGAAAGTATGAACTGCCTTTTTTGTTCATGACTTTTTCCTGGATTCCACAAGCTTGAAGCCTGGGTCTGAATACCTTATTCATAATTCAGATAGACTGAAGGAGCTGCATACAGTCATGTGAAAAAAAGGTTTTTCACAGGACTCTATGCAGTCCTTAAAAAAAAAAAAGCTAAGTAAACCCCATGATTCAGCAGCTTGTAGAACCACCTTCAGCAGCAGTAACGTGAAGCAGTCATTTTCTGTATGAATTTATCAGTCTGTCACATCACTGAGGAAGAATGTTGGCCTTGTTGTAGATTTGCTTCTGGGTTTGTCCTGTTGCTTGACCCAGTTTCCAGTTATGCTTTAGCTGCTGGACAGATGGCCTCACATTTGACTCTCAAATACTTTGGTATACAGAGGAGCTCATGGTGGACTCAATGCCTGCAAGGTTTGCAGGTCCTGTGCCTGCAAAAATAAGCCCAAACCATCACCCCTCCACCACTGTGCCTAACAGTTGTTATGAGGTATTTGTGCTGATAGGGTGTCTTTGGTTTTCTCCAAACATGGTGCTGTGCATTATGGCCAAGCATCTCTACTTTGGTCTTATCTGTCTAAAGGAGATCGTTGCCAAAGTGGTTTGTGGTTTCAAATGCAACTTTGCAAACCTAAACCAAGCTGCCATGTTCTTTTTAGAGAGAAGAGGTCTCCTCCAGCAGACCCTTCCAAACAAGCCATACTTGTTCAATCTTTATAAGTGTACTGCAATGAACTTTGATATTTAACATGCTAACCGAGACCTGTAGAGTCTGAGATGCAGCTCTTGGTGTTTTTGCAACTTTTCAGAGAATTGCAAAGTCTCAGCTTGGGATGAATTTGCTGGGATGTCCACTTCTGTAAAGATTGTGGCGTTGTATTAACACACACCTGAATGCTCCAGAGCAGAAAACATTAACCTCTGTTTTTAAGGAGCTGCTCATACTTGCCAATGATCAGTTAATCAAATGCACTTGATTAGCAGCACCTGGCTGCTACTTACCCTCTTAATGCTAATTAAAGCAGTAAGGGTGTACTTTCCACAAGACTGCATAGAGTCCTGTGAAAATGTACTTTTTCGCATGACTGTAAATGAGATCACATTACAGCAGCTGTAGCTGCTAAAACATCAACATGTGTCTGGGCCACAGGTCTTTCTGCATTATGTTCCCTTAAAATCATCCAACCATAAAGACACTGCCGCTGGTAGAAACAAGGAGATCAGTGACGCTTTGATACAGTCGTGTTTTTACATGCCTGGGACTCAGTGCTCTTACTGTGGATGACTGCTGGAGGCAGCCGGATGTGCCTCAGGACTTTCCCTCTCTAATCACATCCAAACAGTTTCAACCGGGAGACAATTTTTTTGATAGTAAATAACATACTTTCTGTTGTCTGGCCTCTAAACACACAAACTGTATCTCAGTGCAAAAGCATAATTATAGTTGGCTTTGGGTTTTCTTTGTTGAAAACAAGACTAGAACATTATGTGCTATAATATCCTGACCCACATAGATGTGGAAAGAAAACTTCATGTGGCGATTTTTAGGTACGCAAAGTTACAATTAATAATGTCTAATCAGTCAAATTAGTTGAATATTTTCCATCTGGTTGTCCAAATCCCACCTGCAGTGGCTCCCTGCTAGTTTAAGAGCCACTACTGTCATCCAAACCACATGAGCCACATTTCTCTGCTTAATCAGTTTTGCATGGCCAACTAAAAATAAAATAAGAATAATGTAATAAGAATCACTCTAGTGGGATGTGTCCTTTTCAGATGTTCTTGTCAAGCTAACATACACAAATATGCGTATGCACTCTTTAACATAGTGTAATATCTCAGCGTTAAGTGTCTCAGAAATCATGGAATCTTAAAATCCTAGATTAAATGACAATGTTTGTTTTGACTCATTCGGCAGCTGAACACACACAAATAGTATTCTTTGTACTGTGGAATTAAAACACTGTGTGGAAAGTTGGAAAGCCCCCCAAACACAGTTGCAGAGGTTCCCACAAGTGCTTTGCTTTTCACTCTTCTGTCCACCCAGTTAATCCCAAACCAGCCTGATAGGGTTTACATCTGAAGACTGTTCTGGTCTTCCATCTCTTAAAGTTTACCAGCTAGTTCTTTTAGCTCTGTGTTTTGAGACACAGTCTTGCTGTAATGTGAAACCCTTGATCAACCAGTTTGTCTTCCCCGTGTTCTCACCATTTTGTACTTTCCTACAGAACAGCATTCTCTTAATAATGGATCAGAGGGTGTAGTAACAGTTTGTTCCAAACCCACCTCTGTATAGGCTGAGGGCATGCAAGAAAGCCGCTAAATTTGGGGTGGCTGTATGAACTGCTTGCATCACCTTTCAAGGCCTAATCGTCTGTAAGAAAGCAGTAAGTTTGCGAATTTCCTGATCCCTGAAAAGACCTTTTTTCTGTGATGTTCACACGATTTTAGATGCTGACCTAAAATTTATCTGCTTAACCTTCAGATGCTTACCTCTTATCTTTGTATCATTTAAGGTTATTCGCTAGCCTTAGCACTGCTTTAGGTAATTAAAAACTGGGTGTCTGAAACTAGTGATTAAGGAGTACCCTGTGGCCTAATTTCATAAGTGTCTCTATTACATAATAAGACAACTCAGGCTTAGGGCCATTTTCCTTGGGAGAATCCTTCCTCTCTGGATGGAGATGGCAACCACACACAATGTTTTATGCTGTTTATCTACTTTAAGGAAGTGGTATGTAATATTTTATTCAAACCATAAAATGCTATTAAAGGAATAGTTTGACATTTTTGGAACATGATCACTCAATCTTTTGGAGGTATGCAGAGATGATTGATAACACTCCCATGCCCGTACAGTAAATAAGACAAGGCAAAAAGACAATCTGTCATTCAATATCACAGCAGCTACTTTGCTGGAAGAAGAAACTTCCTGGAGTTTCCATCTGCTGCCTGTCAGCTAGTCCCGGCCAAGAAATAGGTCGCATGGCCCACTATGCAAACTCAGATTTAGTCATTTTGTCACTATTTGACACATAGGAACAAAGTCAGAGAATCAGGAAGGGACACAGCCTGAAATCGCTTTTTCTCACATGTAGCACAAAACAGGAGAGTTTACTTCAGACACTACTGGCAGTACTGTGTTTGGTTTAGTGTGTTTGGCAGGTGAGCTGTCTGGATAGATTGCAGAGTGCAGAGGGCAGAACAAAGGTCATGAATACAAAGGACTAATACCCGCAGTTGCTCTCACATGGACACAAACTGGCCCAGTCGGACGTTACACAGACTTTGTACTCCGGAGCTGGCAGGTCAAAGGCTGTTCAGTGTCCAATCCAGCTACGTCAGTCATTTGTGTTGTCACATTCTCAAAGTCAACAAAAGGTCTGGGCTGCAGTGTGAAAACAGCTCATGTTTTTGAAATTGCAAAATATGTTTTTTTAAACCTTCAGATAGAATCGATCTGCTTCCTCCTGCTACGGGTTTTTGTGACAGTGTGAACTAACAAACTGCTGGTGGCATCAAGAATCATTTGATCAAGAATCAAATTATACAGCTGCACAGCTTAGCAAGAGAAATTTATACTCAACATGTGCCGTATAAAAGGTATAACAATGTGAACTACAAATCAGAAAAAACATTACAGTCACATCATTACACTACAGTTACAGGAATGCTCTTCCTTGTGGTCCCTGTTAGTTTGGATGTGAAGCACTTCCATTAGGAATTCTGCAGGAGTTTCTGCAGTGTCCTCCTGATTGGCACCCTCTCCTCAGGCTTGCTGTCAGGGATCATATTAGCGCTCCTCTCTGCAGTCAGCTGGAGGGCTGGCTTCAGCTCCTTACAGTGCTGCAGCCCTGTCTGTGTGATATTCCTACAAAAGTCCACCTTCACCTCCTCCAGACTGTCTCCATGAGCCACCACACCCTCCAGGCTGCAGTTGGTAATGCGGACACAGTTCTCGAGGTGCAGGTAGCGCAGTTTCCTGCAGCACTGCAGCACAGAAATCACATCCTGGTCAGTGATGTGTCCACAGCCAGACAGGGTTAGTGACAGTAAGTTGGGGCACCTGTGGTAGAGACATCAGTCAGAAATGTCACTGAACAGAGACATATTTTCACACATATGATGGAGTACAAAACCTGTTCTGTGGTATAACTTGTAACGCTTTAGGATATAGAATGGGGCCAATAGTAGGAAGAGATTAGTCTGTTTGCAGAAGGCATTGTCTAAAATAAGCAATTCAGTTTGGCGTCTGCTCTTTTTACATGAATACTGTTCAAATATAATCAGATAATAGAGGGAAAGAATAGAAATCAGAGGGTCTGATCTGACCTATGCAGTTATGAGAAGCAAACAACTAAACCGAGAGGCAGATCCAGGATCTGTTTAATCACAGAGCTGTTAAATACCGAGATCAAGCCAGCTTCTGTTTACATACAGTCCTACTGGGACATGTGTGTTTCCTTTCTTTTGAAAGCTTTTGCGAATAAGTGACGTAAATGCTCTTGCATGGAGCAGTTGCAGGATGTTTGATGGATTAGAACACACAACAATGAAAAAATTCTCAAATTTGAATTACAAATGCTGTGAAATGCATGTACTGCTAGCCTGACACTCTGTGCACTGCATCCTAGTGGCAGGCCAGCAGTACAGAGCTGGTAGACAGACACTGGGATGGCAAGGGATAGTGGGTGTCATTCATGTTAACTGATGCAGATTACATAAAGACTTACATAATCTTATGACTTTAACACATGTGAGCCGGACATATTCCAGCTGCCTGCAAGTGTTGAGGGTAGTGCCCCAGTAACCTCTGAGCATGCAGTCGTTCCATGTGCCCTGTTGGATTGTGGCATGGGCTCAAAGTGAGGCTTTATCAGAGCATGTGATTGGACAGTATTGACATTAGCAAAATAATGAGGAAGCTGACGTGTGCACTAGTTGCGTTTAGGGACTCGTTTGTCCTTTATAATGGGAGAGGACAGGAAGTGAATAGAAGTAACAGATAATAGGAATAGCCTTTTTTTTTTTAACCCATTACGTAATCCACCCTCTCATGGAACTTCCAGTTTGCGCAAACTCTTTTGTGTGTTGTTCCCATATTTACATACCCACTTGTCTTAATCTGTCCTTTTCATCTCTTCTTCCTCACACATATACACTTGCATACATACAGATATTTAGTAGCTGGCACATAAAGCACCTTTTTCTTAGTGGAAAATTATTTATTTTTAATGGCTTGCTTTCTTTGTTGTGTCTATAAACAACTTTTCAAACTCATTACCACAAAATTTCATATATTCACCAACAGCTGAGTGAAAAAAAAAGCAAAAACCTTGATACTTTCAAAGCAGTGAAGGGAAAACATGACTACTTTTACCTAGCTCTGTGTGCCTAAAAATGTCCAGAATTTTCTTCCTTCAGTTTATGGTTGAGACCCGGATGAAGTTCAGATAGAAGCAGTAATGGGTGCAGACTGGTCTATGTTGAGCACAAGCAGAACACCGCACCACCAACCTGCAATCATGCCTGTAATGAGCCGTTTGGTTTCCTAACGGTTAATTTGTCTGGTCAAATTATCCAGTGAACTCTTAAAGGGAGTGAGACGTAGAGTACATTTAATGTTCCTGTCCTTCGGTCTCTTGAGTGCGAGGGTTTGCGTCCACTTTGTAGATTCAATAGGAAATATTTCCCAAAGCATCTGTCAGATAAATCTCTACGTACTTTGTAAGAAGAAGTCATGCTTGTTCTCGTTATATAAGAGAAAGCATCAGTTTAGCCAAACGGTGCATATTAAAGTTTGGGAGTCAAACTACTCAGAAATGTTTAACCATACTCATGCCAAAGCTTCTTTTGCCACCCACTGTGCAGGTCACACTACACTTCAAATCAGACATTTAAATGAATGTTGTGCAATTCTAATACTGTCACCTTAAGAAAATTGATTTACTGTAGTTTTCTGGCTCTAGAGCAGCATCACACTGAAAACTACACTGCAAATGAGCCCAAAGACGTG
>VUQJ01011504.1:22198-34241 GCA_015108635.1 Andinoacara biseriatus
GTAAATACAACCCTGTTTCCAAAAGAAGTTGGAACACTATGTGAAATAAAACCAGAAAACAGTCATTTGCAAATTATTTACATCCCATATTAAACTGAAAATAGTATAATAATATATCAGATGTTGAAAGTAGATCCATGATTGTTTCTTTTTTGGTTTTTCAATTATATTTGGACATTTTCAACTTGAATCTTTCTTGCTTTAAGACAGGTTTACCACTTTGTGGTCTTTCTCTTTAAAACAGTACGTAAGTGTTTAGAAAAGGAGGAATCCAAATTCTTTCACTTTAAGAGCACTTTTTTCTTGTTTTTGCTTGATACACAATTTCAAAACATTTGGGAATGCTGCCATATTTTTCATTGCTTAAAAAAAAGAAAGGCCAGAGTGGCAGCTGGACTCACGTTGCCTTTCTTGTAATATGCAAAATAAATAAGCAAGACCTTGCCTGAAAAAGACAATCCACACAACAGCGTATGTTGGTCCTAAACCTGTAAATATTGTTCAGCACAAGCCGGATGGCACAAATCTTTAGCCTAGAGGACACGGCCAGAAGAATTTCACGTTTTTTGACTCGTCAAACCATAGGGTCAGTTTTTCACTTCATTGCAGTGCATCTACTACAGGCTCTGGCTGCAGAGTTTCTGGCTCTATGCAGTCTTACTTTTTCACATGACTTTAGGATTGTGACAGCTTGAAGATCATATTATTGGTTCTTTGCCATTTTTGTTCCCAGTCATGTTACAGAGTGACAATAAACCTAATGAGCTGTAGGATCTTCCAGCTTGTGTGTGTTTTCCTATTATTGCAGAACCTTTAATTTGCATGCCAAAATCCAAAGTAAGAGGACAAAGTACTTAATGTTTTGCTATTTTCAATTAATGGTTTGAATTATATGGAATTAACCGCACTTAACTGTTTTTATATGCATTTTATACGGGGTCCTGACTTTGTTGGAAACAAGGTTGTATATGCGACAGGAATAAAAAGTAAATTTGTAAATGACCAAAATCTTTCATCAAAAATAATTTCATTTTTGTTTGTCCAGTATTACTGAAAATTGTAGTTTCTTGTGCCTTTTATGTCCAGGTTTGTGTTTTGAGATGTATAGTACAGATAGACAAAGAGAAGGCTGTGAAATTTTATATACGCTTTTTTTTTATGTTCTTCTGGAGGGTTAATACTTTGTGTTTTGATTGTTTCTTTTCTAAAGGCCATCGCTTTAATGCCAGGGTAACCAAGAGTTGTACCGCGGACATGCTGAAGGAGCAGCAGAAATGTGTCAAAGGAAATGCACTGAAGTTCTATTTTTATTACAAGAGATTTTAGACTAGAATATATGTCTGTACAGGGAAGAGTGCTCCTTATTTATTATTATTTGATGATAATGATCATTGTTTCAAGATTGTTTTGTTTTTTAACTTTTTGTTATTGGGGGAAAAAAACAAACTTTTATTACATCTGTGTGTCTTTTTCATGATGTTCTTGCATCTTGAACTGGTGACAAAAAGATGAGACACTGAGGTTTGGCTGGTACCAGAAGATCAAGTGCCCTGCAGATTTCACACAGCAAAATTTCTAGTCATTAAAGAAATTTTCAAAAATGCAACAGACTCTCTTGAGGTCGTGGCTTTCTTCTATTTTTCCGTAGCAGAACAGTTTGAACAGAACAGTTTGTTAAGTTTAGGACAAATTGTTTTCACACATTTGATTTCTTTATATCAGCAGCAGTCCTATATGGGCTTTCCACAAGGAGTCAGTTCAGTTGAAAAGTGGTCAAAACATTAAAACTATATGATAAAGATCTAAAATGGGTGATCTATTGAAACGTGCACAAACATACATGGAAACACAGCACATCAGGCAAAAACTGAGGTTTGCCATTCTAACCTTTATTCTTTGACTCAACCTGAACTCCCTCGGGCAAACTCTTGGAATTTAAGCACCAGTTGTTTTCCCAGAGCGCTGTAAGTAGATTTACAGATCTACTTACAGTACACAGCTCCTGTTGCACCTCTCTCCTAACCTCAACATTCATCATTCAGTGACACCAGTTGCCACTGATTTTGATGTCAGACCTCAGCCATTTCTCCCCATTTCCCTCCCTTAAGAATGGCTTCTTGACTGCTGCCCTTCCCTTGAGAGCATTTTCGATGAGGCTTCAGTGAACAGTAGGTGGATCGACTGAAGGGCCAGATGCATCTCTCAGGTGTTTCAGCTCTTTGTTGGATTTATTTAGAGCACGACTTTGAGGTACTGTGCTGCTGTAGATCGTTTCAGAACTGAAACTTCTTCTTTTGTCCTATTCTTGTCCAGTTTTCTTACATTTCTCATATCTCACACCATGCCAAGATATGCTGTTTCCAGCTAATAGCACTTTAAGAATCACCTTGTTGGTGCAAAAAAATTATTTTATTCCTGTCAAACTGTGTTGTCTTTGGCATTTTTCAGAGTTTTCAGAAAAAGGCAGCTAGTAACAAAGTGTCTAAATATGTATGTTTAGACACTGTTACTAGCAGCTAAGTTGTCTGTTACGTGTAGACACAGCACAGGTTCATCCCTTGAGTTAGGAGCCTTTTTTAATACTTCAATTATTCATAGATTGGTGTTAAGTAGCTTAAGAAAGCAAAAATCATTTCTCTGAAAATGGTAAGGTATAAAAACTGAACTGAAAATGAGTGTCCAAAGAAAAAGAGAAGAAAAAGAGAAGACCCAAACGATTGCGCAAGACCATTTAAAAAAATTCTAAGAAAGTTTGGCTTCTTAGAAACAAAATATAAAGAAATGAGTGTTGGCTCAAGACATTTGCACAGTACAATAGATATTAAGGTATGTTGAGATCTGGGGAGTTATCAAAACATTTTCATACTTAGCAGATTAATCTTTGAGCTCTCATGTCTGTAAAGCTGGTATAAAGCCACACTGATCACAGCCAAACTGCAAATGTTCAACATGTTTCTGTCGGCGAGCCAAGCAGCTGTACAGCTTCAGCACCCCCACTAGATGTCACCAGTTTGAGGTGTCCATCAACATGAGTTTTCTCTTCAGTGCTGGTACACTTTAGTCAGGATATACTCCTAAACCTAATTATAGAAACGTTTGAGTAAGTTTGCTTTCAGGTTCCCCTGGCTCTAGATATCACTGTGGTCAACAGGACACACACACACACCCTTCTAAAGAAATTCACTTTATCAATTCTTAACAAGCATTAACTTAAGTCACAGGTTATAAATTCCAAGAACTATGAGCGGCTATATGGGTCAGCCATGGGTAACTCCCATTTTTATTATGAAAGCACATATATTTATCACTACTGAAGAATTTAAGTCTACAGAGATCAGCTTTTTCCGCAGCTGGCTGCCAGCTCACGTTGGCAGCAACGGAGCTCTTGGTGTGTGTCAGGCAGTATAAACCAATATCAACACATAAAGCAATAGTCATAAACAGTATCTCTCCCATCCCATCCGGTGCTTTCAATCCACTCTCACTTTTTGCAAAACAATGTTTAACTGCTCAGCAAGAAAGAGATTATATAAAGCTTACTCGGCCATTACATACCAGCCTTTTGACAAGGAGCCAAAACCTGATAGTGAATGTGAATAAAACCTTCCACAGAAAATGTTACAAAACAGGCAACACTGAGGCGCTTGTATTTTTAGACACATCAAAAAGAGTCTGGAGCAACAGATTCTTTTTCCTCTTCTGAAACACTGCAGACGCTGATGCACAGCCGTGCTAGGATAGTAGGGGATATTATCAAGGAGTCAACTGAGGAGGGTGCATTTTTAATTAAAGATAAACAGCTTCCAGGACAGGAGCCTGTAAAGACATTTGGGTGTGGTTTACAATAAAAACACACTCTGGCTATTCCTCTCACTTGCTGCCTTCACAGTTACTTTCCATGCAGTAATTCAGAGGGCAGCCTAATGTGATGCAGTGATCCCTGGGGGGGCTTAAGGAGGTCACATCTGTGTTTCTCAGGGAACTGAACTTCTAACCTCCGGAGGAAGAAAGTGAAGAATTTACACAGTCGTGAAGTAGTGTGTATGGCAGTCGCATCATGTCACACAAGCCACACATCTTTTTGGAAGAGGAAAATGTCTTCCCCTCCCCACGAGAAATCTGGCAGATTTTAATTTAGACGCTTGATCAACTCATGCCAAGTTTCGGTCATCAGATCTGTGAAGAAATGATGATGTAGAAACAGATCGCGGTGATGAGTGCACCAATAATAACAACAGAACAGCGTGCGGATGAGGTTTTTGAAGTATTACGCAGTGTCTGGATGCAGTTCTTCACCTTGTCCTCTTTTCTTTTTAGATCCTTGTTGTCTCCTGTAAGGGCTTTCTGGGCACCGCCTGTCACACAGAGGAGATCTTTCTGCTTGTGCTATATGTTCATGTGTGAGGTTTCATCATGGAAAGGTTCATCAGCACATTCTGATCCTGTTGTGCTCATATGTCCATCTGTCACCGGCTGTTCGGTGTGCTTCCTTTTTCATTAGAAAAGAAAACAGTAACTAAAGTGTACTGTGTCATAGCAACAGCTTGACATACTCTAAATTGTTTCTATTCATTACTTAATTTTCCTATCAGATAATTGATGATCATTTGGAAAATAAAGGTTATGAAGAGCAATTCTGATAATCCAACATGAATTTATTGTATTTACATGTTTGAATGTTGCCATTTGGCTATCTGCATGACGCTGGCACGGCTGACCTGCCTTGGCCTGTCATGACCGGGAGCCCAGCTGCATGTGGGCAGGGATGAGCCACACTATCTGTGTCCTCTGACATCCCGGTCGTTCCTGCATCGCCATAACTAATGTTGCCCCAGGATCAACAGTGCAATGGACCGCTGAGCATTCAGTCAGCTGCAACATCACAGCAGCATGACTGGTCAGCTGCAATGTTGATCCTGGACCAGCATTATTATGATGATGCAGGAACAACAGCTACACTGGGATGTCAGATACATCATGCTCAGCCTCTCCAGCCATCATGGACGGGGGCATCGTTTTAGTCACGTGTCACATGGGAATATTTTAAAAAGCATAGCCACATTTTAATGTTACACTTCTTTTGGTTAGGTTTGCGCACGAATGCTCAAAGCCAGATCAAAAAACTGTTGTTTGAGAGCAGGTTACACTTAAAGTTCACTGTGTCTCTGAAATAGCACTAGTCTTTGTGTATTAGTGTAATATTAATCTGGTTCTGGAAATCAGTGATTAACCTTTATCCAATTGGTGCTTGATACAACAGAGAAACCGTCCCCCAGAAGACAAAGACGGTTTAATTTAACGCGTCTCCACTGCATACCAGTATATCACAGCATCTCCTCTTTAATCTCCTCCCACATGTGTCCCTGATGGTCACGGTGATCTATTGTGTTGTTCCTCCTTGCTGTGTTCATGCTTTATTGGATAAACTGCTTTTCAGACCTCATGTTCTCCTCCATCTCTTCCTCTCGAGCCCAGCGTAAAGTCAGACTGTCCTTCATTCAAAGGCAAACTGCTATCACAAATGTCATTCAAATGTAATCTCTAAATGACATTTACCTCTGTCACAGATGACTTACAAAGCAGCAGGTACTTGGGGAATGTGTCATAGGTTCAAACATCCTGGGGTCCTACACTGACGCTCCATGACAGGAAGATGTGGGTGGGGCTTTCAATATGTCATCACAGGAGATGTATAAAAGAGTGGCTCAGTGCAGACAGTTGCAGAACAAACACTGGCAGCACGTGAAGAACACAACTGTTACTCTATGGATAACCGTCTCTGCAGAGCACCATCCATCCACCATGTCTGCTCAGAGCAGCATTCTTCTTCTCGTCACTCTTTGGGCTTCCATGCAGGATGGTAAGTCTTAAAAAAAACTTTTATAAATTCTTTTTCAATGAGATGTTCCTGACATTATATAGAAATTGAAAAACAACTGACATTGTGTTTCTTTATGCTAGAAGTAAATTCTGAGATTTGCTTCATGCTTTTTTCTAAGCAGCCTATAAACTGTGACTCAAATACAGCATGCACAATAATCTCAGGCACGGTGTGCACAGTGACATATAAAATATTATAAGATCCACTCATTATACAGCAGCTTATTTTACATCTTTAAAGTCAAAAGTAAGAGGACTGCTGCAGCTTTTCCTTAAGTTTGGCAGTTTTTAAACATAAAATTATAAGAAAAAAGGGGGAATGTGTTTCTGAACCTTTATTACTCCATAGCCATAGCCAAAGAAGTTATATATTCTTTTGTTTGGTCAATGTAAAAGAGCCGTATGAATTTTATGTGCCAGGTATAAAAACAAATTGAATTTAAGATGCCTATCTGTATTATTTCTTTTTAAATAAGTGGAAAATAATAAAGTTGGGTCCGGCTACTGACAGGTGATTGGTTCACAGTCTTAAAGCGCCTTCTTGTCTCTCACTAGGTTTAGGTCTTCCATTGATGAAGCAGCTGGAGATGGAGGCCCAAGAAAATCATCCAACACATCTAGTGAGGAGCAAACGCTGTGCCTGCGCTAACCTGCTGGACTCTGAGTGCCACTATTTCTGCCACTTGGATATAATCTGGGTCAATACACCCAGGTGAGCTTAAAAGGAAACTGACTTAAACATGTTTGGACACTTAGTGGTCGCACATTTCAGAGTTATTCTGCAGCCCAGACGCTGCAGAATAACTGCTGTCATTATCACAATGGTGGGCAGTGGTGAAGTATCAAAGAGCAAAGTCTGCAGACTGATTTATCATGAGCATGGCATTGACCTTGTATTTCTCTCTACAGCAAGATGACAGTTTATGGTCTAGGTGGCGCTTTTTCTCGACACAGACGATCCACTGGCCGCTGCACATGTGCCAACCTTGATGACCAATCCTGCACCAAATTCTGTTACCTCAGGTGAGCACCTTATACAGGCTCAAAGCCTCAGCGTAACACATCAGATTAAAGGCATTGATGAACTACAAATGCATGTTTTTAAAGGCAGGTATTTTTTTTCCCTTTGAGGTCACAGTGGGGAGTGAAGTGTAAGAAAATAGCTTGTGCTATTATTAGACTAAATATGTTGTTACTGGGTCCCACATGTCCTACGTGTCCGAGGGTGTGATCATCAAAACAATCCAACTGGAGCTGAGGGAGTGGAATAATCTCAGCGCACAAAGTTCACACAGGTTGTTTTTGAGGCAGAGGCGTGCAGATTGTGAAAATCATGTAATATTGCCGCCTGCTCCCTGTCCTGTGATTTGTGGATATCAGTGACAGTGTTAAACCATTAAAACAAGAAGAGGTGTGCTTGAATGGCAACATTTTGAAACCTCGACAGAAACGATAACTTGGCCTGTTTTGATGTAATATAAAACATTTAGTGAGCCTGTAAAGATAAGAGTCTTGTAGGTTACCTAGAGTGCCGAAAAGAAGAAGTGCTGGCTCATAAACAAGAAAAGATTTAAAGTGACAAGCTTCAGTTTAAGGATGACTGTATTTAAAAAGCTATTACCGTTTCCTTCTCTGTAGCCCTGAAATCAAATCTCTACAACGACAAAATATCCGCATACTCAGCATTTTCAGGTGAGCTTTGAAAGCCAATGAACACACCTAGTAACCAGTTATATTTCGACCATATGTCATGTTGATGACTGATTTTTTTCTTTTGTACCTTTTATGTGCTTTGGTCAGCAGAGTGAAGGGACCACAGGATGCACATGATTCAGACAGAGACAAGACTTTGTGGGCCCAGAGAAGGAGCACTCGCTAAACAGTGTAGCTGCCGGAGCAGGGTGAAAATGAGAGAGAGAAAGAGCAGTGAGCACCTGAATAAATTACCCTCCTTTAATAGAGAGGAGGGAAACAAAGGGTCTCTGAGAGACGAGTCCCACGCAGGAAGGCCATGAAGAAAAGCCTGTTCCTACCTGAAAATAGGAAATGTGACGTGAGCTCTACAGACACATAATGGGAACAGAAGAGGAAGATCACAACTGCTGTGAGCTATCAGGTTGTGTTAAATGTGACTTTTGCTTTCTGGTCTTTAAGAGCTGTGTCACTGTACAGACAAGCTGCGCCAGCACTGACTCAGAAGACAGAAAAGAAGAGGAAGAGACTTGGATATTGTATGTACAGGTCATAGTTTGACTCTATTTCATATATTTTAGAGATTAAGACATGCCTTTATTCACTATTATTAGAGGATTTTTGACTTTGTTAAATAAGGTTTTCTAGGATATTATAGTGTTTCTAAAGAAAAAAACTAAAAAACAAAAGACTAGAGATATTTATGATGCTTCCAATGTTTTAATTGAACAATAAAGAAAATTTATAAAACTCTGATTAACATCATGTGTTTGTTTCTTACTTTGCACTTTGCAGCATCCTGCATTTGTTTCAGGAAAGGAGAGAGGTGATTACTCTAAAGAAACTATATGGGACAAATTTATTTGAGTAAATATAAATCCTATTTAGCAGTCTCTGCGATTCAATTGTGTGTGAAGGAAACATTTTTGTTTTTCAGAGGCCTGACATGGATAAATGTTTCCGCACTTTTCAGCTCACATCAGTTGTAAGTTTACCTGCTAGTCAAAGGCGGCACAGCCTGTGTTATCGTAATGATCTATAATGTTTTTGTAAATCGGGGGTGAGAGCATCTTGAGAAATGCCCTCTCACCCCATGTTCCTCCCTCAATGTTTGTACTGCACATACTGTTCATTCACATATGAATATGCCAGAAGGCATATGAGTGTTGAAGCCCAAAGGAAAAAAACTGTGAGAGATGATTCATCTCTCATTAAATAGAAAAAATGATATCAAACTGACCTGCTTCTGCTTTCAGATCCAGTAACACTGACAGCTACACCCAAGTGATAGTGTGCCTTTTTAATGTAGAAATGCTTGACTGCATTTCTTTTCAGGTCATAACTTTCCCTCAGTGCTTTCTGAGGAGGCCTCCTGCAGCCATCATTTACAAACAGGCCTGAACACAGTCTCAGCTTTACCTCACAGGCAGCCTGCCTGGACCCACAGTAGACACAGCAAACATCTTCAGACACAGTTTCACAAGAACTTACTCAGCTCTGATGGCCTCACGGTCACTTTTATGTGCAAAATTCTTTTTTTTTCACATTATTGAATTCTGACCACCAATCTGCAACACGTGAAAGATTCTCTTTTAAAGAAGAGAGGTCTATAAACAGTCATTTTTGATGTTGTGGTTGCACATTTTAAATAAAATTTTAATTTAATTTTCTTGTCCTGGTTGCCAAGAGACAGTAACAGCAGTAACAAACAATCCTATTGACTATGCTGTAAAACAATACAGAGATAAAGACAATTTAAAAAAATTCAAATGATTAATAATTAACTGATATAAAGAAAAAGGGCTGTGTCAGCGAAGCTCTGAGAAACCAGGGGCTGCCTCAGTGGCAGAACTGTCCGTGGTGCTGGAACAGGAGGGGTAAACCACTTCACTGCTGCCTCCAGATGGATGAGGTTTACTGCAGCAGCACTCTGGTAGTAATTCTCTGTTGCCAGCTGAGTGAGTGCTAGTCGGATCAGCTTTTGTCTTTCACCCAATTACAACCCAACAGACGAATAAGCATAAAAGAAGAATATGGTGCATCAAATAAAAATGTTAGTAAAGTAAGGTGTATAGAAACAAATGCATGTATGAAAACAGGTTGAAAAACTACAAAAACACTGGACATACAGTATGAACTGAACTGCTCTGGAGTTAAGTAAGTATGACAAATATTAAACTAAATTTTATGCACATACCAAGTTTGTGTTTGATGGGTTTCCACAAAGACAAAAGCAATTTAGCCACAGTGATCATTTTTACATAATACAGCTGGCAGCCTTACAGATACTGTGTGGTTCATTAGGGCCATGTACAAGCAACCGCAATAACTATATTTCTTCAGCACTGTGTAAAATGACAATATGAAAGCAATCGTGTGTCGATGTTAAAAGCTAAACTGATGGTTTACCTGTCCTGCCGGCAACTTCGCAAAATGTAAAGCTTTATTGCTGATGGAACGTCAGTATGAATTGTCAATTATTGTCATGTGGTTTATTGATTCACTACAGCTGTGTTTTAACCTTTGACATCCTGATAGTAAAGAGGTGATGGTGCGGACTGTACTGTGACTGTAGAGTGGGGGATTCTAACCTCTGCTGACACTTGCATCCTTTATGTTGAAACATTAGTTTAATTTAACAACAGAGCCCAAATAGTTTCTATGATGTGCTTCATTCCGAAGAACCAGTTTGACTTATGAGGCTGCTCCTTCCATTTGGACAAATAACACTGTGTACAGTAGATTTCAGCTTTGACATAAATAGCTCTCAAAGGCACAGTTTTCCACAGATAAATTTCCTGCCTCCTCCTTTAATCGTCTTACATGGGATGCAGATTTTTTTGATGAGGAACTGTACAGTATACAGAATATTCAATAATGACTCATGTTTCAATAACATGTCTGGGATGTAGGGCAAGTCCGCAGCTGCCGATTCAGTGTGCACCCGGTGAAATGGTTCACCCTCCAAACTCATAATTATCACTTGTGTTTTCCTAATATTAATACTTTCCGCTGACAGCTCTTCACATACGAGTTCTGTAAGTGACAGATTGTGTTTGGCTTCATGCGTTTGTAACACGAGAGCTGTTTTCTCAGCAAACACAGACACTGAACTTTCAGCTGAAATATTTCATACCTGCCTGTGCATATTTCACTGTGAGAAAGTCATCATAAAGCTGACATCACTTTTCCTGAAAATCAGTCTTGATTATTCATATTGTGAGCATGATACAGATGCACAGCACTGAATCCTCCAAATGACTCATTTACCGCACCAGCAGTGACCCTGGAGTTTAATTAGCTCCAAATCATCACATAACATAACACACAGCCCCTACTCACTCAACACGCTCAGTAAACATTCCTGAAATGCTTTGGCTCTCTGCACGCAGCTTTACTCAAAAGGCATTTTCTGGGTCACAGCCAACTGGCATTGATCAGGATCGTTAACAGCATGTTCCTGTATCACACATCCTTTACCACGAGTAAGAGCTCTGCTGTGAATCAACAAAATAATGCTCACATGTTAACTGTGTAAAAGAATTGCATAGAAATTGAAATGCAAAAAGCACTTTGTCCTCCTTCTGTTCATCATGTGTTCTGTTTGTCGCTGGTTGCTTGCCAGTGAATTTAGCGGTGTTTGCTAGAATAAAGGAACCTGTAAGCGTGATTTCAAAAAAAGTCAGGGCTCTGTTTAAAATGTAAATTACAAACAGAATGCAGTGATCTGCAAATCATTTAGAGACACACTGAAAACAGTGACAAGCTGAACTGTGTGCTGGTATCAGATGTTGGAAATGAGAAATTTGGTGTCTTTTCCATTTTGAAATGAATGCACCACATTTTTAAAAAGCTGTGAGAGTTGCATGCTCACCACTATGATGCATCGCCGCTTCTTGTTTCCTTTGTCATACGTGTTGACAGATTTAACTCTGAAACCTTTTTATTATTATTACTGAACTGTGATGTTGAACATCTGTATAATGTGGTCTAGCAACTGTGTTGTTGAAATAAGCAACAAGATGTTGGCTGCATACTGCCTCAAAACCAGTAAATACCTTTCACTACAGTACTGCTGCAGATGTCTACTTAAAAAATAAATAAATAAATAAATGAGCTATGGTGCACAAAAGGTGGCAGGTTGGTTTCTTAAACATTTTGTTATTTTTATCTGCATAGTAGAGTTTTAACTTGCACTTGCACAGGCATTCTTTCACAGCATGATGAACACCTTCCCATCTTTTCACCTGACAGACTTCCTCTCAGATCATTAATTTATTTTATTAATAAGACTTTTAAGATATTCCACCATGTTGAGCATGGCGCAGCAGTGCTGTGTTGTGTCTTGTGTCTCTCAGTTTCAGAATTTAATATGTTGTTTTTGTTCTTTTTTCAATTAAGTCTGTGACTTTGTGAAAATCTTTGTATTAGGGATTCGTATGGGGGGGGGGGGGGGAAAAAGGAAAAAACC